>JAKKIK010000911.1:0-21451 GCA_024500135.1 Heterodera carotae | reverse complement strand
GGCTTTCGGTTTCGGTTTCGGTTTTCGGGTCTGACTTTCGGTTTCGGTTTCGGGTTTCGGTTTTCGGGTTTTTTCGCTTTCGGTGCATCACTACTTCTTACTGATCGGACAAATGCGACCAATCAATAATATTAAAAAATGAAGTCAATCACAAAGCCAAATGCTTCTTCTCTCTGCCAAGGCTTGCAACTTACTTGAATGTATGTCCTCGCACCGACTCGCCGGGTTTCGGGAAGCGCTCCACATAACTGGTCTGTAAATATTGTATTATAGGGTTAAGCCCTCCTAGAGATTTTAACCGACACATTTGGTCGCCTCAACCCGATCTCTGTAGCCTGGGCCCGACTATAGAGAAAGTTGAGTTATTGTCGATTAGAAAACCGGACAAATTTGAAATGTTTTCAATGTCTAACCCCGAAATCCTAACCCGAAATTTTCTCGCCCTGCAGCAACACATTGCTACAGACCAGGGATGGAAACGGATTCAAAAAATGAAATTCAGGCGAAATTCGTGACCCCAAAAAGTCCAAAATCAGGTATCAGGTTCCATCCCTGCTACAGACCAACCATAACCGCAGCGTCCAAAATGCCTAAATCCCGAGCCGGCCCCTGTGAGTCGATCCCAATAATGCCTAAATCCCGAGCCGGCCCCTGTGAGTCGATCCCAATAATGCCTAAATCCCGAGCCGGCCCCTGTGAGTCGATGCCAATAATGCCTAAATCCCGAGCCGGCCCCTGTGAGTCGATCCCAATAATGCCTAAATCCCGAGCCGGCCCCTGTAAGTCGATCCCGACAAAATTTGGTGCCGCCCCCACTAAATAATTGGATAATGAATAATTTCGCGCACCAAATCTTGTACAATGCTGCCGAATACGACCAGTTCTGCGCTTGGTGATGCCGGCCCGCCATTCTCGGACAAATTTTGTCGATTTTTAGCACTGCCGTTGGCCAACGGAGGCGAAGACGACATTTTGGGAGATAAAAATGATAAAATGTTAATATGTAGTGTGTAATCTTTAAAAAATAAATAATTAATAAAACATTTAATCTATTAAATAAAGTAAATTTTGCATAATTTCAAAATGAATAATTTAAAGGAAATAAACAATAAAATAAAATAGAATTTTTTGGCTTTTTTAATAACATTTTTAAAAATTTAAATAATGAAATTAAAAAGAAAAAAAAATAAAAATGTGAATTTGCGTGGGTAAATTTATATTTCATCATCATCAATCATTTTTGGGCTTTGTGAGTCAGGCGAAAGTTAATTAATTTGACGAATTTGGTTGGTCCCATGCCAAAAAATATTTTTTGTAGGTAATAATAGTTGTGAAATTTTGATTATGGCATTTTATTCGGGTTTAAGCCTTATCCCCAGAAATGATGCCATCCTCTACTGAAACAGAGCCCCCTCCCCCCCCCCCCCCCAAAAAACAGAGCCACCCTGATCTCCTGCAATAGAGCCCCCTTCCCTACTGAAACAAAGCCCCTGCAATAGAGCCCCTTCCCTACTGAAACGAAGCCCCTGCAATAGAGCCCCCCGACTAAAACAGAGCCCCCCCTCTCTAAAACAAAGCCCCTGCAATAGAGCCCCCTGCCCCAAAAAAAAATGTAAAGATAATTAATTAAAAATGTATTAAAATTAAATTTGGCATATAAATGACTGACTGTTCAAATGAATATTTGCAATTTATATCAAATGATGGCTAAATGGGGTCCATTTTTACATAGGATGGGGACAAAGAAGAACGAACTCAGTGAGAGCCCATCGCTGTTAAATTTATGGCGCCATTTAAATTTGCAATGACAAAAAAAACATTACAAATGAAGCCAAATCACATGCAAAACCATTTTGAAGAATGTACAAATAATGAAAAAAGTTTTAAATTAAAAATAAAATTCACAAATTTAATTTATAAGGATTTTGGACGGCTTTTTTAATTTAAGTTTTAAAAAATGAAATCATAAAATTGTTAAAAACCAAAAAAAGGAGCAATTATTCTTTGAATTTGCTAACATTTAAAATTGGGGCATTTTAAAGGGTTATTTTTTTTTTTATTATTTAAAAAAAGTAATTTTTTTTGTCTGATAATTAACAAAATAAATGAGCAGAAAGCACAACAGCAGAAGAGACACAAAATCAATGTGTTCATTAATTCTTATACTGCTGCTGAGTTTGGGGAATTTTCTTTACACCAAAAATTTTTTGGTCGTCGCCGTCGTCAAAAATTGGCGGCCCCCAAAATTGTGCACCAAAAACCATAAAATATGTAGTATAAATCTTCGGGCGTAATTTTGGAGTGAATAAATGTGAAAAATGGATGATTTTGAATTAATTAATTAATTAATTAAATAATAAATGCCATTAAAATTAGCTACATTTATATATAAATCAATGATAAATAATATACCATATTTTCTCTAATTGAAGACCCGGGTCTTCTATTTTTCAATCCCCTTCTAGGGGGTCTTCAATTGAAGGGGGTCTTCAAATGGAGGGGGGTCTTCTATTTTTCAATCCTCGTCTAGGGGGTCTTCAATTGGAGGGAGTCTTCAAATGGAGGGGGGTCTTCTATTTTTCAATCCTCGTCTAGGGGGTCTTTAATTGGAGGAGGTCTTCAAATGGAGGGGGGCTTCTATTTTTCAATCCTCGTCTAGGGGGGTCTTTAATTGGAGGAGGTCTTCAAATGGAGGGGGGTCTTCAAATAGAGAAAATACGGTATTAGCGCTGAAAACAACATTGCCGTCCATGACACCAAAATTGTGGGACTCCTCAATTAAATTGATCACAAAACCAAAAAAAATTGCCCAAGAAATATACTCCCGCCCCCCCCCCCCAAAAAATGGACACAAAAATGCCGCCTCCTCCTTAATGGACCAGAAAAATGCCCATCCCCCAAAATGCACTCCCCCTCTCTAAAAAATTACCCCTTAATTGCACCATCAGTCAAATGGATCACAAACTCCCAAAAAATTGTCCAATAAATATGCCTCACCCCGCAAAAAAAAATGGATACCAAAATACACCCCTCCCCCCTAAAAAATTAACACAAAATGCACCCGCCCATACATATAGGGGTTAGGGGTACTACGATTTGGTCGAACTAAAGGTCAGATTTTGATCAACGATCCAGAAAATCCCTCCTCAGGGAGAAACGGCATGCCCCACCTGTGCCCGCATTTTTCAAAATTGGTGTTTAACGGGCCCAAATAGAAATTTAAAATTGATAATTAAAATGTTAAATTAAATGTTTCCATTTTTATTTGTTTGTTTTTACAAGAATATATAACATAATTTAGGTGATAATAATTTGTCATTTGATACAAAAATATTTATGTGTACACAAATGTATTATTTGGTGTTTGAATAATGAACAAAATAAAATTGATAAAATTTAATAAGGCAATTAAATATAATAAAACCAAAATTATTTGCATAAAAATAAGTTTAAAAAAAACGAAAAAATTAAAAAAATTTTAATAATTAAAGCAATTAATGAATAAGAGAGAGAAATTTTCCACGTTTTTTTAATTCGAAAATAATTTGTAATTTCCATGGAAATATAAATTAATCGTTAAAAATTGAAAAGTTTACAATCGGTGTTTGATTAAACCTGCCTCTGACAATGCGCGCTTTTTAACAATAATCGGGAAGCCTTTTTTTCGTCAAAAAAACTTTCACAAAAATGACAATTTTTTTCCAATTTTTATTGGTGAAAAATAGGCGTACAAAAACAACATTTTACAAAACCATTTGTCTCATCATTTGTTCCACGACCCGTCAACACGGCTGTCATCAAGCATCGTGTTGGTCCTAAATTTGAATCTCGGTCTCGACCGGTCTCGAGTCTCGGTAAATAAATTTTGGGTCCGGGTTTTCCGACAAATTAGGCATCGGGAATGGACGGCACATGTCGGATTTGGACAACATGGAGGTCTGACAGCACTCGTCGCCAATTCTTTGTGTGCACTCATCCTTTTTTGGACGGTTTCTCGTCTTTCTCGCCGAAAATCTCGTCGTTTTCAGACAAAAAAATCTCGGAACCTGGACTAGTCCCAATTTTTTTTTTGCCGTGTTTATTTCCGCTCTCGGCTCTTCTACCAGGATTTCCCGGGTTTACGGATTTTCCGGGAAAAAGGTTGGTCCTGGTCTTGGCTTTTCCCAAAATTCCCGGCTCCCCGACCAACCCTAAATACTTAGTATAAGTACAAAAACAAAAATAAACATTAGCCTCTTGAAACATTTTCTTTTTTTTTTCAATATTTGTTTTTCTCTTGAAGCCCACAAAAAGCTAATATTGTACATGAAACGGCGGAAGATTGAGGTCATTGTTGGCTCGTCGCTACTGCTTTTAACTAAGGTTCAAAAGTCTCGACAATTATTCTCGACAAAACATTTGATACCAATCGGAGACTTACATTTTTCTCAAAGATGAGGAATCGTGGTTAATGCCGAAAAGATAATGTGCCAAAAAAGACACAAAAATTGGCCCCTTTTTTGCCATTTTCCAGGTTCCCCGTCCCGGTCACTGATCTTCGATCAGGGCCGCCCCGATTCTCGATCAGGCCCCGACGCGGTCTCCGATCTCCGATCAGATTTTCGAATCAAAAATAAATGCATACCTATTTTTCAGATTCAGTACCTGGCATTTATGGCAAAATGCATAATTTATTTTTTTTTTCCGTCTAAATTTTGGCCTTATTTTGCCTGTAGATCTGGCCCCGTTTGAGCCCAATAAATCTGCCGCTATTAACCGCAGGCCAAAAATTAGCATTTATCAAAGTTTTCAAATCGTTTTATTTTTATCACTTTTTAATGGGGTTTTATTTTGAATTTTCATTTCACAAACCGTCCGTCCATTCATTCATTCCTTTCAAAGTTTTCAAAAAAAATAATTTTGATGTTTTCCTCAATAAAAATATTTGCATTTTTCACTTTTACCATTTTTTGTTCATTTTTGTCTGTTTGCTACGGTGGTGATAAACATGATGAACTGCTTCTTGTCCAAGCGGTACGGTACAAAAATTTTTTGACTCACCTTTTGCACAAAATGTCGAAGAAATTAGCTCATAAAGCCCCTGAGGTTTTATTTATCAACTCCTTCGAGGGGGGTGGGGACTTTATTAGAGGGGGTGGACCCCATCAAAGGGGGAGGGGGCTTTATTAGAAGGGCTGGTCTTTTATTAACACCCTCAAGGGCGAGAGGGTCTTTATTAGAGGGCTGACTTTTTGTCAACCCAACTCAATTAGGAGGGGGCTTTATTAGAGGGAGTGGCTTTTATCAACCTCCTCAAACGGGAGGGGGCTTTTTATTTGTAATTCTCCTCAAAAAGAGGGGCTCTAACTGAGGGGTGGGCACTAATATAAATACAAATTTTTATTGGGTTTTTTAATGGGTTTTTGGAAAGTGAAAATTAGGAAAAATGATTCTGAAATCAAATGAACACCCCGAACTTCATGCCAAAATCCCTCTATGTGGCTTTGATGATCATATTCCCCTGTTTTGTTATACCAAAAAGTATTTAGTTGTGGCGTCATGGTGACCGTTCGCCCTTGGACACATTCAGAAATGACCCGAACCAGGAAGACGCGTGGCCCCAGGGCTGGGGCCAATTGTCACCGGTCGGTTAGGGCGGGGCTTTTCGGGGGGAGGAGAGTGATCCGGGATCCTGATCACTTTTTCCAAAATACAGACAGCCGTGCCTCGGGGGAAAAAGAATCGGCAACACTAAACGTGTCAGGGGTCGGGGATCTAGGTTGGCTTCCATATATCCCAAATATCCTCTCGAGGAGCTAGGTAGAAGAGGGAAACCCCAATTTGGCGATATATCGTCCCCATATATCCTCCAATATTACGTTTGGATGTCGAAGTGAGAGGAGGACAACCCAAATTTGACGATATGTTGTCATCCATGGGCTTCCACATATCCTCATTAGTCCATGGCTTTCATATATCCTCCAATACCCCTCGAGGAGGTAGGGAGAAGGGGGAAACCCCAATTTAACGATATGTTATCATCTATGGGCTTCCACATATCCTTATTCGTCCATGGCTTCCAAAATCCTCATTCGTCCATGGCTTCCATGTATCCCAAATACCCCTCGAGGAGGTAGGGACAAGAGGGAAACCCCAATTTAACGATATGTTATCATCCATGGGCTTCCACATATCCCCTCATTCGTCCATGGATTCCATATATCCTCCAATATGCCCCCACAAATTAATAATTTAGAAAGGCATGGCACAACATGTTGCCCTCGGGCGCAAGCTGAAGCATCGATACATTGACACACTGCGCTTTGTCAGTGCGCACTATTTGAGCAAAGAAATTTATGTGCGCAGCACCGACATGAACCGAACGCTGACAAGTGCCATCGCAAATTTGATCGGATTTTATTCCGATGGCATTGCCGGCAGGGATTATCCGAAGGCAAAATGGTGGCCACACGGGTGCGCGACACAAAAATGGGCGGCCCAAAAAGAGAGAGCCACTTTTGTTGCCAAAATTTCGGCATTCATGGCTTTACCAATGTCATTTCGGCACTTCCAGGGGTCATTTAAGGGGACGTGCACATGGTGTTTCCTATATTAGAGCCCCCCTAATTAAGCCCCCCTCCCCTCCTCAATAAGTCCTGCCATAATAAATAAGCCTTTCCCCAATTAAGCCACCAATTGTTGTAAAAAACACTCTCCCTATATTAGAGCCCCCCACTTAAAAAACCCTTCGTTTGAGGACTATTGAAATTTAGTGAAAGCACGAGGCTCAAATTTGAGAGCAACGTAATGGACGAAAAGAATTGTGCCAACGAGGGATTTCATATATCCGCTTTTAAATTAAATACATATATTTTTGTTAAATAGTTTCACGCCTGTGGCCGTTCACACCATCGATGCCTCCGTGGATCACATCATCCCGGATGTGCCCGACGTGCCGTGCCCAAGGCAGAGTAAACTGCTTGGCCTGTTGATGAACACGCCGGAATATCGTCAGTTAATGGCGGACAACAAAGTATGCATATGCACTAGGGCTGCTCGGTAGTACCGATACCGAATACCGAGTCGGTAAAAGTACCGGGTTTTTTTGGTACCGGTACCGGAACCGAGTACCGGGGTCGAATACCGGAACCGAGACCGAGTTGCGGGTACCGGGAAATTTCTGGTACCGAGCAGCCCTAATATGCACCAATGATGCAAACCCGAACCCGAAACCCGAGGCTTTTCTCTACCCGAAACCCAACCCGAAAAATTTTTCAAGTGCCCTAATTGAAATACGGTAGGTTAGAGACAAAAACCGCGGCCTTTTTTTTAGCAATTTTTTGACGCGTTGGCAATGTTCACTGGCGAACCAATTGACATGTTCAACTTTTGGAAAGTTGCTGATACGCTTTTCATCGAGGTTGCTGTTTTGATTTTACACAGAGACTGGCTAATCCAAAATGCCAATGCCGTGGATTATGGCCGAGTGTATGCCAAATTTGATCTTATGTCGACCAAATCCTATTCATCCCGATCAAAACTTTGTTAAATTCGCAAAAAATTTATCCCTGACGGACGCCCAGCCGGCCACCTTTAAACCTCACTCATTGACCCTCAAAAAAAACCACAAAATTTGATCAAATTTTTAAAATTCAAAATTATTCCCGGCTCGCATCTCTTCGGTGTCCTTAACATTTTAATCCCCGGGGGATAGCAAAAATCTCGATGGCATTCATTTTTTTTTTCGAAAATTCTTATTTTTGGGGGTATCCAATTCTTACTTTTACGACCATTTTTCTCGAAAAGGATCTCTACCGTGACGAGCTGCCTCATCCGATGCCGGAATGGACACAAAACAAAACGTTGAGGGAACAAATCAAACAGATGGACTGTCTGTTTGACCGATGGGTCAATGGTAAAGGTACACAAAGTGTTTAAAATACCCACCCTCTAATTAAAAGCCCCCCTGAAATAGAGGTACCAAATTTACTGTAACCAACGCCCACACCCTGCAAAACCCCTCCCTCTAATTAAGACCCCCGCTCCACTAAAAGCCCCCTTTGAGGGGTAGTTGAAATGCAGGGCCCTCGAATAGTACCCTTCGCCTTGCAATTAAACCCCAGCCTCTAATTAAGTCCCCTCCCGTAATAGAAAATAGCACTACCTAACCTCTATTAAAGGCCCCCTGAAATAGAGGTATCAATTTACTGTATTAAGGCCCACGCCTTGCAATTAAACCTCAGCCTCTAATTAAGCCCCCCCTTGTAATAGAAAAGAGCTCTCCCTACCTATGCCCCCTCTGAGGGGGGTTGAAAAACAGAGTCCACGGGTGGCTTTGTTTTTAGAAAATACGATGTAGGTGTATATTTCTATTAAAACATACTTACCTATTAAACCATAAAACGCATTCTCTTTTATATCCGGGCGGATAATCCGTAAGCGGATATTTATTGTAAGAAAAATGCCGGACGATTAAAAAGCTTAATAATGTTTTTTTAAGGTATTGCCGACTTTGAAGGTGTCCAATTTGATGTTGAATTGCCACGAATTCGAGGCGGCCCAATGCTTTGGATGCTCATCGATAATATGCAAAACAAAATCAATTGCTTGCCAAAAAATTCAATCGAAAAGAATTCAAGTAAATTTTTCAGATTAATGCCCTATGGGGGATTATATTTGTTACCATATTTACCTATATTAAAGTCCCCCGCCCCTCTAATTAAGCCCCATCCTCCTCAGCGGGGGGACACTTGTAAAATAGGGCTCCGGGGGTACTCTAATATAGGCAAAACATGAGGTAAGTAGAGTTAAGCCATGCCTATTATGGCAAGAATTTTTAGGGATCAGGGAGAGACCAAAAATGTCTACCGCCCCTCGAATAAAGCCCCCCCCCTCAGGAGGGGGGGGGGGTTGTAAAATAAATGGAGCACCAGGGGGACTCTAAAATAGGCAAACACAAGATAAGTAGAGTTAAGCCACCATGATTTTATCCGCAAGAAAGTCGGGAATCTGAAAGAGACCAAAAAATGCTCCCGCCCTACTAATTAAGCGCCATCCCCCTCGGGGGAGGGAGCGGGAGGGGGTTGTAAAATAGAGCCCCAGAGGGACTCTAAAATAGGCAAACCTGGATTTTAAACAATCTGATTAAGGTCTCAAATCCCCCGTCGATTCACCACTTTGCAATTGGATCAAAGCCAAAAAATATTTTGCTTATTCGGCGGTTTGGAAAAAGCGCTATTTAAATAAATTAAAAATAATTAAAATAAACACTTAAGCATGACACAACAATTGCCGCACTGTTTGCTGCACTTGGCTTCAACAAGACCAATTATGATGTTGATGGGTGGGTGGGTCGACTTTTAGGTTGTCGAAAATTTTGACCGGGTGGTCGAACAGCGCTTTGCCATATTGGCTTGAATATATAAGCGCCCTCGACTTGGATTCAATAGAAGTCCCCCACCCCGCCTCCCGCATGTACTAAAAATTGAAAGGTTTTATGGTATTTTAATCGCTGAATTTTATGAAACAATATAGTCATTTTTTCTAATAGAACCCCCTAGTGGGACTTTACATATTAAAAATTTTCGGATAGAACCATAACTTTTTTCAAAAAATCCGTATTCGGACATGTTCCAAAGATTATTTCAAAATCACATTCCTAAATCTCTTTCCTTAATCCCCTCCAGTTATCCTCACTATGCTTCTTGTGTTACGGTTGAGTTGTGGAAAAGTGCGACCAATCAGCAGCCTTATGTGAAGGTGAGAGAGACACCCGCCGGGGATTTCCATAGAAATTTTAAAAACAGTCGAAGAAAACTTATGTAATGTATTTTTAGGGCCAAATTGTTCGAATTCCGTTCCGTGATTCGAAATTGGTTAAATGAGTGTTTAATGGTCAGTAGTAACCTATAAATGACCTTATTTACAAGTTTCAATGAGGGGGGGGGAAGGCACCATATCGAAATCCGAGTTTTCGCGCGGCGTCTTTTTTTTAAATTTGTGATTCAAAAGGAACAAAAATTTTAAAATTTTCCTAATGCCAATAATAATCCATAATCCCGAACAGATGTTATATTGGCCACCCGATTTGCCCAGTTACATGGACATAACACGGCACATCACCGGCTGCGCAACAAGTGCCGCTTTTGGTCAATTTGTTGAACGGTCGCGCACCTTTAAACCGATGCCGTCGCCAGACGAATACTGCAAGAACACACATTTCCCGATCAATTTATAAGAATTTGCATGCTTCATTAATATGCATATACCAACATCAGAGCTGTTATACCATACCAATTTATCCTGTATTAGAGCCCCAGGACTGTAAATATTTTCACGTGCATTGGCAAAGATTGGTACTGTATGTAGGTGGGAACACCGATTTCCCAGCCAGGGGTATTGAAAAAATAGAGCAAATACTGCATATAAAAATTCCAAAAATAGCACTAAAACAATCATTTATCCTATATTAGTGCCCCCGGGGCTGTAAATATTTTTCACGTGCGTTGGCAAAGAGGAGTAATGTAGGTAGGAACATTCATTTGCCAGCCATGGGTATTGAAAAAATAGACGCCTCGGGGCGTCTATTAGAGCAAATACTGTATATAAAAATTGAAAAAAAATTATTCAAAAATAACACCAAAACAATCATTTATTTGCTAATCGATGAATGAATGAATGAATCACAATCCATCCACCTAAAGGCTTCATCATCATCCATGTCCAATTTGATCACTCATCACCGCAAAGGTAGTGGAATTGAAATGGTAATGAGTGTGGGGTGGTTGTGTCTGTTTGTGATCGCTTCATTTCACTCATTTGTCATTCATTTAAGCCCCCCCCCCCCGGGTCATGTGCAAACGGATAATTTTTTAATTATTTTGATAAATTTTGCAGAGTTTGCTTCTTCTCATCTATGTTGTGCTACCTTGTGCTTTGATTGTGATTTCAATCACATGCTGTTGCTGTTGTTTTTGGTGGTGGTGGCATTCAAAACGAGGCTCCACAGCAATTACGACGAACACCAATACTGGTAAGGCAGGGGAAAGGCATTGAGCAGGGATGTTCAGGGGATGCCAGATTAATTCCTGACCTTTTTAGGTACGGAATTCTGGTTTTTGCGAACTTTTTATTGAAAAGAGGACCTCCTATCTGGATTTTTACTAGTCCCCGGGGTGTACTATTAAAGGAAATAAAGAGTTTTTTCAAAAATAATATGTGAAAATACACCGTATTTCTTCTAATTGCCGCCCCGGGCGGCTATTTTTCAATACCCCCTCGAGGGGGGGGGGGGGGCGGCAAATAGAGGGGGCGGCTATATTTCGATTGAGTAAATTTTTAATTTACACAATTTTTCCCTATGATTCTAAGAAAATAAGTTCATATTTTTTATCTTAAACAAATCATTTTCTTTAAAAATTTGGTAATAATTTATTATAAGCGTAAAGTTTTTTTAAATTTTGGCAGCCCACATGGACCATATATGTAAAATTCCACACCAAAGATTAAATTTTAGGTCATAACGCACCTCCAGAAGTAAATTTTAGTTAGCCCCGTATTCTGGAACTTTCACTTTTTAACCTTCAATTTTATCTGTTTCAGAAAACTGTCATGGTCAGGCTCATATGCCTGAACGGCCAAAGACAGGAGGCCGCTTAGGCGGCAGCGAATTGCGGCCTATCCAGAACGGGCCGCATTCGTTGTATTATGGTGGCGCCTGTCTGCGTTCAATGTATGGAGGAGACCATTATGCCGGCGACGGACAGTTTTATGGTGGCTACGGAAGTCCTGTCTAAGAGATGTTACACAGCCACAGCATGGGCTTATAACGGTGACACTTTGCGCAATTCTCATTTTGCCTTATTTTGACACACTTTTGTATTGTATTTATATGTGACGCGCTTCTCACTCAGTCAGCTCTTCGTCCACTCCCTTTTTCGCTTCCCATTTCTCAAACTCATATTTTTCCTCTTAAGCTTAAATCGATAAAAAAACAAATTTCAAATGTGTGCAAAAAAAACAATGTTTAAAAAATCAACAATAAAAACAGAGAGAGAGAAAGAGAGAGAGAGATGTCCCCATATACTTTCATTTGCTGCAATTCCTCTTCAATTTGCCTCTAAAATTTGCGGGTTTTCCTTCTGCGGGTTCAACAAAATTTTTGTGGCCGCTGGGCCAAAAATGTTCTGCAACCGAAGGCAATCGAATTTGCTGTACAGCATCCAACACGGCAAACGGGCATCACCATTTTCTGTAAATAACAATGCAAATGACTAATTTTGTTTGGGTTTGTTTTTTGTGTGGTTACGTATTTATTTGTGTGATTGCGGTAATTCCTCTAATAGAACCCCGGGGTTCTAATTTCCATTGTCTCAAGGGGGGCTCAAATGGAGGGAGGGCGGTTCTATTAGAGGAAATACGGTACTCAGTGCGGCACCGCCCATTTGCATCAGTTCGGCGTAGAAGTGCGCATTCTGCGGTGGTTGGTAGAGCATCAGCGCGTTGACTCCCTTGACGGGGTAGCGGAAGAAGTAGTGGAACCTTAGCAATAATAAATTTTATGCTGCTTATTTTATGGCTGGAACATAAAAACGAAAATTGAAAAAAATATAAACGGAGGAAAACTCATCAAAAAATTAGGAAAAGCTTAGCACATTTCCTCTAATAGAGTCCCCCTATAGTAAGCAACCTCTCCAATTGAAGCCCCCTCGAAGGGGTCTATTATAGGAATATGTTTTTTTTTAAGATGTCCAATTTTGGACTGTTGATTAAGTATATAAATTTGGCCGTGTGACCAAAAAATAAAAAGCATCCCACTTAAAAAAATGCCAGTTTCGGCCGGTCTAAACCCAATATGGCGGTACAACTCTTGTGTTATTTTTGGCGACCCATTCTTCTCCCACGCATACCGTTCAGTCATTAGCATCAGTCGTCGATCGCCCCGGGCGAACACATTGCGCGCCTTGGCCACTTTGCCCGCCAGCGCGTACTCATGCAACTGCACAAAATGTTCACACTGGTGCTTCAGCCAATTGCGCACACGGACAAAGTCGAAATAGGAGGGCACAAAGAGCAAAGTGCCGGATTGGCCTGCAAAAAAAATCAAATATTATATTAAAAAATGGCAATATAAAAATCAGATAAAAGCAAGGCCGATTTTTTTTTAATTTGACAACAAATAAAATTTTTTTTTAATGGAAATTAAATTAATTGTCTCACATTTTGGGAAAATATGGCGCTCAAAATGACGAAAGCGCTGCTCAGCCTGCTCCTCCGGCGAGGCAGCGTCGAACCGATAGAATTCCTGCACATACGGCATGGAAAGCTGAAAGAACAAATTATTCAGGCGGCGACACAAAAAAAAATAAATAATGTTTTTTTTGCTTGTACTGACTTGTGTGACCAACGGTGGGTCCAACGGCCTCTGCACCACGGTGGCCAAACCAGCAAAATTGGCACAATGTTGAGCAAAACTGGAAAAATATATTTTTACCCCCTAAATTATTTGACAAAATTAAGGCTGTGATTTTCTAGGGGTCCCAGTTTTTATGGCCCTGATGAACGGGACCTTTGACCCGTCACTTTTTTATCCTGTTCCAGGGTTTTTGATTTTGCCGGGCACTATCGGGATCCCAGGTTCCCGGCATCGCCCAGGGGAGACGGCATCCAGTTCCGGCACCGAAACGAAATAACAACGGCACTTTTTAAAACCAGAAAATAAAAATAATTTGTTGCGGCACACTTAAAAATTATTCAAATACAAAAATGGCATTTTTTGGGATAAACATTATTATTATTATTGTTATGCGCGGCACGGCACGTACAGTGCGTGCATTTCCACCGCATGCGTTTGCGTGAACAGCAACGTCTGGCGGTAGTGGCGCGCCTGGTCATTGGCTGCCCAACGGCGCACGCGTGTGATGTCGGTGCGCACACGGCGCGGCACGCGGTTGAGCGCCGCCAGCACGGACTGCACATGCTCCCAGTTCTGCATGCACAGAATGTCGGCCTTAAACAGGAAGGGAGTGGGGGTGGAATGTCTGTCGACATTTTGTCATTAAATGGTCGCCGGGTACACAACCATGACAAATCGGCTAACGGCAATGGACAAAAGCTAAGTCGGAATCTGACCCCTTAAATTTTACCGACCCATGACATCCACACATGGAGAAGTACAGATCCCGAACCCGGGGCCTCCCGATATTTTTATGTTCCCTATTTTTCTTCCTATCAAAATTCCACAATCCCTAACAATTGTTACCCTGTCCACAATGAGCAGTTCAATGGACGCCAAAAAATCGTTGGGCCCCCCATCGTCGTCGTCATGGTGGCCTCCACCATTTTTGTGGTTGTGCCCCGTGTCCGTCCTACACCGTTTGTGGCCACCGCTGCCGAGGCGCAACAGCGCAGCCGCGCCGGACTTTGGACGCCGCTGCTGCTGGGGACGTTTGGTGGGTGCCGACGCCGAATTTTCAGCGGATGATGACGCATCAGCGCCGCCACCGGCGGCCTCGTCCAACAACATTTTGAGGCCTAGCGGAGAGCACAAGATAATGTCGGACTAAAAATTTGTAAAAATAAAATTCATAAATCCGCGCAAAAAAAAGAGGAACTCTGACCACGCAATCGACGGCACTTGGACATCCTTTTATGCAATTTTGCCAACAATTTTTGAGTTAATGAAAAACCCGGAGACTCAGACGGAAGAGAAGAGAACAGGGACAGTAAGACAAAAATCCCGAGAACAGGGACAGTAAGACAACGAACACGGACCCTTCAGAGTATGGAATTCCGGGCCTCCATTTTCAGCATCCGGTCCAAATCCCTGATATTACTGCGTGTAACCGAATGAACAAACCTCATTGAATGGCGTGTACAACTTCAGGCACTTCTTGGCCAGTCCGATGCCCAGACGAAAAGAATCGTCAACATTGCCGGCCATCAAATCCTTAAACAAAGCAAAATTTTTTTTTGAGAATTTGAGAAAATCCAACCCCTGCCTGAATCAAAGCCGCAAAAAAAAACGCTAGGACCTTAGCGAGTATTCAAAAAAAAATAACAGAAAAAAATCCCCCCCCCCCCCCCCCCCTCCTCGCAACTTTTTTTGATCAATCCCTTTTGTTTACCCTGTAATCCTGGGCCACCGGCCGCTTCTCGTGGATTTCGTTGCCTTCCTCGTCACCAAATTCGGTCTCAAAACGCGATAAACGTTGTACAAAGGGACGATCCTAAAAAACTAAAATTTTTTTTTAGAATTTTTTTGACTGTTCCCACCTCCTCGCCGAACATCAGTGCCACCATTGTGTGCACAATTGCGTGTGCAAATTTGCGCATCGGTGCCAAAATGAGCACCTTTGGTCGTGCCAGACCCTGGTCCCGGCACTGTTCGATCATCCCGTCAGTGATGCGAATGCCCTTAAATTTTTGGCAAGAAATAGGGGAAAATTTTTATTTGTTTAAAAATTTACTGGATGGAATTGTTTCCCGATTTACGACAAAAAAACATCCAAAGAATGAACCTCGGAATTTGGACATTTTCCCCCAAGACAATTTGTCGTTTATGCCCAGCTATAAAACTGTGATGAATGGCCAATTCCGATCACAGCCGGCGGCGATGATCGGTTGTAGCGCGCCTTAAAAGGTCGCTCTACCTGTTCTCGGGCCTTCTCCAGCTTTTGCTTGTTGCTGATCACCAAATTGCGTGTGCGCATCACGTGGCTCAACGCGTGCAAACAAAGCAACGGCTAAACAAAATGAATCTTTTTTTGTAAATTTTTCGAAATCAAAATGTCGAAATTTTTTTTTTTTGCGAATTCTGGCCATAAGTTAGCGACATAATTTCGACCTTCGCTTCTGCTGGGAAAGACGGTGGAATAGTGCAAAAAATGACCATAGAATCCTGGTCATCCCGACTAGCACAGCACAAATCCATGTAGCGTCCAATGTACTGATAAAGTGCGTGGTCAATGCGACGCTCCATCGCAGTGCGCCCTATTAATGCCAAAATTGGGGACTAATGCAAATGTATATGATAACATAACAGTTGTTGGACACTATCCCCTAGGCTTTGTCTCCCCAAATTTGCCACCCAACCAATCTGAAAACCAGGTAAAAAAAAACTCTAAATTTCAAAACGCCATAAGAAAATACAACCTATTTTAGGATCATTAATTTTTCTTTTTTGTTATCAATCTAAAAAAAAGTTTGGTGCCTTTGGATGATGAGTATGAATTTTAGGGACCTGCTCTAAGTCGATGAAACTGAAGAATCAGACGCTTGAACGGAATGCAATTGTCGAGCAAAATTTGTTGGTCCATGTCCAACTGAAAAAATGGTAAAATTTATTTTTAAAATTAGGCGGTAAAGCCATTGGAACGCACGTTGGACAAGGTTGTGGTGCTCAATGTGCAAATGTACTGCTTGCCCAGCTCGGCGTCCCCAAATTCAGCGCGTTCAACAACGGTAAACGATGGCTGTGACCGACCGGGGTGTTCTGTGCATAATATTATAAATGAGGCATCCAAAAATTCTTTTTTTTGGCTAATTCTTCCCAAATTTTTTTTACCGCCGTTTGGGTCATTGAAAACTTTGTGCAGCTCATGCTCGGGCACACCAACACAAAAATGGGCATTGAAAAAGTCAAATTTGACGGACGACGATGACGACAAGGAAGTTCCACCAACATCGGACGGACCTTATTTGGAAGGAAAATATGTAAAAATATTTTAGAAAAAAAAAAATTTTACACCTTCATTTGGGGGCTCCGTCGGCGCTGTTTGTCGTTTCCCCATTAAAAAAAGAAATAAATTGTACTGAAACAATGAGAATTAAATATTGTAACAAATGATTAAACAACATTGCCGGCAGCAAGGGATTTATATTCAAAGATTTACACAAAAATTTTGCGAAATCCAAAAAACGAACATTTTTCCATCGCAGGCCTGGCCTGCAAAACCCTGTACTTTCCGGACCCGGCGGAAGGGAACATTGGTAGAAATGACAGAGAAGCGCGAGAGAAAGAGAATTTGTAGAAATAGTGCAGTTAATAGAGAGAATGGGAAGAAAAGAAATAACATTTGGGTGTTCTCTCTTCCTCACCCTTCGCTTACGACCATACCACGTTGAAAGCACGCCATCCCGTCCGATCTGGCAAGTTAAGCAACGTTGGGCCTCCTTAGTACTTGGAACGGAGACGTCCTGGGAATCGGAGGTGTTGTAATCATTTTTTTTCATTTTACGATAATTTTAAATATATTCTGCATTGTTTTTCTTCTCATTTTTGTTTATTTTTCCATTTTTTTTGTTGCTAACTTTTTATCCATAAGTTTGTAGCCGAATGATTAAGGATCAGATATAAATATGTTCATCTGACAAGACAGAATTTAAAAAAATTTTAAATGCCAAAAGACAGTTCAATTAATTCTGCATTTTTCGTTTGGGTAGAACATTTAAAAGCAAATCAGGTCGAAGCAAAAAAAAAAAAAAATCATTATCGACTGGTCACAATTGTTGCCAGCTGCTTCTGCTGGTTCTGGAGTTGTTGGCACCGCTGTACAACAACTGCGGCAGCCGCCGCTTGACGATATGGCGGCGGTTGTGACGTGGCGGTGCTATGCTTGCCAATAATAGCGATTTGGTGGCAATTGATAAGCCATGGAAAGTGCTGACGG
The DNA here is from genome assembly GCA_024500135.1 of Heterodera carotae. Taxonomy (NCBI): domain Eukaryota; kingdom Metazoa; phylum Nematoda; class Chromadorea; order Rhabditida; family Heteroderidae; genus Heterodera; species Heterodera carotae. The sequence continues at coordinate 3,803 of JAKKIK010000911.1, read as the reverse complement.
AAGCGGCTACGGTACTCGTTGCTAAAGGGGAAATACAATAAAAGCCCTCGGGCGCTTTATTTTTGAAGCCGGGGTGGGGCTGTGTTAGAGGAGGTGGAGCTCAGGGGAGACTTTTTTGAGGAATTCCGATGTGCATTATTCGTTGTTACCTAATTTAAATTTAAAAAGAAATTTAAAATTTGTTTAAGACCCTCCGCCCGGGTGATTAGAGCCATGACCGGGACTAGGTAGACCAGGTTTTCTACCGGTATTTTCCGGGTTAACCCAGATTTCCCGGTCTAAAGCCGAAAAAATCTGTATCCCGGTAACTCCAAATGTCCCGACCTACCTCACCGTATTTTTCTAGACTAGAACCCAGTCTATTTGAACCCCCCCCCCCCTCGGGGGGAGAGTATTGAAACACATTGAACCCCAGGGGGTTCTATTCGAGTACCTGACAATGTACAAAACTGGGGCATTTGCGCTGTACACGGCAACAGTGAGGAATGAGAATGCAATTGAAAATGCCGTTTTGGCAAACACATTGACGACGGCAAAACTTTGGAAAAGCATGTTCACGCTACTTTTGATGAACACGCCGAACAAGTTGAGCCCAATGATGAACATCAGCGACTTGGTCAGGCGCCGATTGTTCGCGTTCACATCTGATGGGTGCAAATAAACCGTAATTCCTCTAATAGAAGCCCCGGGCCTCTAATCCCAACAATTAGAAACGGGGTGGGGGTTCTATTAGAGGAATACAGTAATAAAAAAAATTGAGAATTTATTTATGCCTTATCCAGGGTTGACCACTCCTCGAGGTCAGAAACTCGATTAGAAAGGAGGTGGGGGTACTATTAGAGGTACGATAAAAAATGAGGACCTTTTCCCGACCGCTCTGCAATAATCAACGATATCTATCCCTAACCCACCCGATAGTATGTGCCCCTAGATACATACCTACCTATATCAGATTTAATTTCAATTTTTATTTTTAAATATTTAAAATCTTCATATAAAATAATCATTTATTTGGTTACAACTTTTTGAAGTAGCGCTGAATTTGAACACCATAAACCAGCATAGCGAATACAGCACCATCAGTGTGCCGCTCAATGACAGCCCGTTGACTTTCATCCAAAATCCCATGCCGCCATTTCCCATTTCGTTGGTTGTGCAGGAAACCATACTTTTGAATTTAACAAAAAGTCAATTCCAACGTTTTCAAATAAATTAAATGCCAAAAACCAAGCAAAACACCAACCCTAGAATATTTCCAAGCCCCTCCATTTATGCTCTCCCCGCCCTACCTCCCTATAAGAGAAATTTTTGTGCCAAAAATAACCTATCCCAATAATTTGATTTCCACCACCGCTATACAAGTCCCACTCATTCGAGAGGAGGGGGGGGGGAGGCTTCTATTGGAGGTACACCGTATGTTTCAATATTAGACTTGTCACAATATGATTGTTTTTCTTAGTTGATTCAATTTTTTGTTTCAAAACTCGCTGTTAATTATTGTTATTGACCAATTAATTGATCACCTAAGGACCAATTAATTGGTTGGTCCGGCTTCTGATAATCCAATTGTAAAGAACAAATTGCTCACAAATCTCTGCTGTTGCCATAATCAATGTAATTTATGACGAAATCATAGGCGGCATAACAGCACAAAATGAGCCAAACAAACAGCAAATAATGGCGGACAGTTCGCGTTTTGTACCTTTTTGTTAAAGAGGAAATTTATAACATTCCCATATTAGAGCCCCCCTCCTAATAAAGCCCCCTTTTTGAGGGGACCAAGAACGGAGGCAATTATGCGCTTACAAGTAAAATGGTAATGCCATTTATATATCCCGGAAATTAAAAACTGGGCAAAAAGTGGTCGCAACCAAAGGTGTGCTTATGGATTTAATTTTCGATTCTTTTTTGTCCAGATTTTTTAATGAGATATTGAGACAGAAAAAAAACGAAAATTTTGGCGAAAATGACGGAAAATGATCCTTGCACTGAAAGGACTCGAACCTGAAACCTACCAGGCGTTGCCCGGAAATTTTTTTTTTGTAATTTTAATGAGATTTGTAACCTTAAAAATTTAAAATCCTTAATTTCTTATTTTTAATTTTCCTTCGTTTTATTGGAGAAAATTTATTAATTTTTATTTCGGGGAGGGGGGGGGGGCGATGGGCTTTAGCCCTCAGTAGCACTCTTTTATTTGAAGCCCTCCCCCCTTCGTTCCGGGTCTGTCCGTTGAGAAACCAGGGATGGCAAGGATTTCGTCCTGACTTTCATATTTCGGCATCCGTGCCATTCCTGGTAAGCCCCCCCCCCCCCCCCCTGCTGGCTGTGCACGGAAGTGTTTACCAAACGGGGAACACCACGCAGCATAAACGGTCCACACCGGTGAACACCATGGCCAATTGTGCCAAGTCGCCGAGCAAACATGGCACAACAAGAAGCCAAAAACAGTGCTCGTAGCGGACAAATCGGAGGCCGGACAGTACAACCACAAAGCTGACAAAATAGCTGATGTCCAACACCAGCGCAAAGGCACTTTCCATGGCAAGCAAAATGTTGCAAATGCCGCGCAGAGTCCTAATTATTTTTCAAATATGCCAACGGTTGTTATTAAAATGGTGTAAAGTTTACTGTATTTCAAAAATAGAGCCCCCGGAGGCTCAATTTCAATCTCACCTAAAAAGGTCGCGGGGGCTTTATGTCAGGAGGACGAGAAGCATTTGTGCCAGGGGGGCTTTATTTTGGAGGGCCACTTTCGGTTAGAGGAAGGGCTTTACTTTAGGGGTATGTTAGGGGGAGGGGCGCATTATTTCAAGGGGGGGCTTTATTTTAGGGGGGGGGGATTTATTTTAGGGGGGGTCTCTATTTTTAGACATTTGGCTTGATTCTGCGGAAAGCACATAGTATGTACTTTGTTTTCACTGTAATGTACACAATGCCAACATTGAACAGAACCCCCAGGGCGGCCCAAAGTGCCCGGAAGCCATACACTGCCAGCAGAATTAGCCATTGATGAGTGCCACCATCCGCCGAGTTGAAATATTGGTACCACTAAAAATTGTCATTGTTAATTAATTATTTTGCTAATATCAAAATATTTGTAATTATATAATTACCAAATCTGCCGATGCATTATAAGCCATTACAGATAATAATAATAATAATAATACTAATAATAAAGATAATTAATATTCATTGAAGCTAACAAAGAGGGTTTCATTATAATCAGAGCCAAAAAATGGCTGGAATCAAAAATGCCAGATTTAGAAAATTGCGATGCCAAAATGGTTTGAATCGGAAATGCCAGAGTTAGAGAATGCCAAGTGCCAAAATGACTGATCCGAATTAAAGAATGAGGATGCTAAAAAAATGGTTGAGACCGTAAGTGCCCTAATAAAATGCCGAATGCCAAAAAATAGCTGGAAAAGAAAATGCCATAGAGGCCCCCGTCCCCCCCCCCCCCTCCATTTGAAGGCTCTGTTGAAATAGAGCCCACGGGGGCTTTATTTTGGGAGTTAGATACAAGCAATTAGCATTGGCATCTCTCTATTTTGCTCACCAACAAACGAAAAGCCAACGAATTTGTAGCGGTTTTTTTGTTGGCACAAAAAAAAACTTCCATTTTTAAAAAAGCATTTGTAGTCGCTGTGTTATGGCAACGCAGCAAAAACTCGCCGGCATTTTCTTTCCCGTGCAAATACAATACAATACAAGGAAAATATTGATCATATGCCCCAAAGCCAAAAACACATAAAACCACTTTTATGGGGTTTGTCAGGCGCTGAAAACGATAGAAAAATCAAAAA
>JAKKIK010000910.1:0-21456 GCA_024500135.1 Heterodera carotae | reverse complement strand
GGCAGTGGGGGGCTGTGGGGGGGGGGGGGGGGGTGGGGGGGGGGGGGGGGGGGGGGGGGGGGGGAGTGGGGGCCCCCGACATTTCCCCCCCCGCCCCCCCCCTCCCCCGGGGGGGGGGGGGGGGGGGGGGCGTAGGGGTGCGGTGGAGACTCGCGCAGCCCGACCCCCTAAGTGGGTGGGGAAAACAGGTTTGGCCGGCGGCCAGCCGGCCGGCGCGTCTTCGCCCCGGAGGGGAGGGGGGTTAGAGGCCACCAAATGATGGGGGGTAATGGCGACGAAAGTGATTTTGTTGTTGTGCTGCCTGGAGAACATGGTGGCGATCACTCACCCTCTCTCCCCTCTCTCCCTTCCGCTCCTCCGATCACTTTTATTGAAGAAACGACTCGACAGTCCGCCAGTCTGTCCCCCCGTTGAGCGCCCCTCCGGGTACTGAAACAGAGGGAGCGCGCAAATGGGCACCGCGCCGCCGGAAATCGTCGTCCCTGTCTTGCGCAATCGGCGCCCGCTTCACTTCACAGTTTAAAACGGGTTGAAATGGATGCAATCATTTCAGTGTTTGACGGTCAAAACAAATTTTTGAGGCCCTAAGGCATTAAAAAAAATTTTAAATTTGAGGCAAAAGAGAGAGAGAGAGAGAGAGACAGAAACAGAGAGGCCATAGAAAATCAGAGGCAGTAAAGGCGAGAGCTTTGTGGTTTTAACTAGAGATTTGGACAAAGCAATTAATTGATGAAAAAACAATTAATTGGACCGATAAATTGATCAATTAATTGATTGATCCGGCCCCATCTAAACAAATGTCAAAGTTAAATTGGAAATTTGGATATGGAAACAAAAGTAAAATGTCAGTAAATTACACGCCAATTTGAAATTTTTTAAATGACAGGCCTCCCCCCCTCACAGGAATTGGACCAGAATTCTGAGAATTTTTTGTAGCATTTTTATGAATTCTCTGTATTTCCGAAGTTTTCAATTTGTTCTATCGCTGATTTTGATAAATTATTCCATAATTTAGAGGGGGCATTGGTTCTCTTACCAAAAAACTAAAAATTTAATTTTTAAAAGTATTATTTTTATTGCCTTTCAAAATCATCGAAAAAATGTAATTGACACTTGCAAAATAAAAAGAATTTTTTCGGTAGGGCCAATTAAAAAAAAAATTCGTGGTTTAATTTTATTTAAACAAACACCAAACAAATACCCAAAATATAATTGGCTACCCTTGATAATAAAACAAAGTAATTTATGGACGGCAGCGGCGGGAAACCCCGCGCCAAAGAAATCAAAAAAAAATTTTTTTTTTGCCGCGGAGTTTACACAACGCGAGGCCCCCCTCCCCACTGAACAATGCATTAAAAAAGGGACGCACAATTGGCGGGCGGCGTCGAATTACCACCCGCCTCCCTATAAACACAAGGCCATGGCTTTATGAGGAAGCGCGCCAAAAAACGGTGTTTAAAAAAATGATCGCTTCAAGCCGTCATGGTACGGAATGTTGAAAAACGATGTCATAAAATTTTATTTAAGCTATATAGGCGCTGTTTGAACACGTGGTTAGCAATTGAATTAAAAATAATAATACCATATTTCCTCTATTTGAAGACCCCCCTCCATTTGAAGACCCCCCCTAGAAGGGGATTGAAATATAGAAAACCCGGGTCTTCAATTAGAGGAAATACGGTACATATGGTCCGAAATCAGTTTCCGACACTCACTGTTTGGTCAGTCTAAAAAACCATTCAATTTTGAAAATTTTAATGAAATTATTTAAAAAGTATAAAATAGGTAATTGAAATAATTTATTTTTTTAGATCAGTTAAATAAATATATAATAAAACAACGAAATTTTTGCTCAGTCACACAAAAAACTCGCGCTCTGTTGCCTTCAGTGGGGCTGACCTCCGCGCGGTGATGTTCAACTCGTAGCTGGACTGGTCTCTGAGATGGCTGTTCAAAATTTAAATTAGACAAATTGGCGCCAAAGCTTTTGGCATTTTGTTGAAATTGCAGATCGGCTTGAATTGGTATCCGCTTTCGAATACGAGACCAAGTTTTTTTTGGGGGGGGGGGCGCGTTAGAAGTAAAATCCGATTTGGATAATCCAACATTAGAAAATCCGACTCTTCAAGAGATTGCGGAATCCGGGTTTTTTAATAGTACCCCTGGAGGTACTATTAGGGGGAATAAAGATTCTCTTCAAAAATATATGATAATTTAAGCGATTTTGACGGGCCCCCGAACTTTTGGGACTTTCATTTTCGGCATTCGGTGCCGTCCCTGACACAAACTTACCGACAATAGCACAGTGCGACCAGTCCAACCAGCACCGTGGTGGAGAGGAGGAAAATCAGCGCGAACGGTTGCTGAAGGGTGCCAATGAGACTTGCCAACATTTTGTTGTTGTTTTTTTTTGTGCCGCCACCGCCGCCGGGCGTGCCAATGTCAATGCCCTTTTTTTCTCCTTAGCAAAGTGTGCCGACCAAAAATTTGCCACGACAATTTTGTTGCACAACCATTTTTTGGGTCACAAATGAATCATCCTTTCAATTAAAAAGATTGATGAAAAGAGGGGCGGCGGTTCAAATAGAGGGGGGGTGGCGCTAATAGAGGAAAAATACGATATATTATACCCTATTTTGGGGTTCTATGACAGACACCATGATAAGTGTCCCAAGCATATATGATAATTAATGTACATATATTTATACGCCTAAAAATTAATTAGCCTAAATAAATACTTCCTCATTAATTAGGCCAATTAAATTAATTTTCCTAAATAAATTCTTCCTCATTAATTACGCCAATTAAATTATTGGCCTAAATAAAATTAGTCCAATTAAATTAATACTTCCTCATTAATTAGATGCTTCCTCAATAATTAGCCCAATTAAATTGATTAGCCTAAATAAATGCTTCCTCATAATTCGACTAATTAAATTAATTAGCACAATTAATGCGTCCTCATTAATTAGCCTAATTGCCTAAATAAGATGTCACTGATTCGATTAGTTGTGATGGTTTAAAATTTCAATACTGCTGCTGTTCCGGCAGCAGGGGAAAAGCAAACAAAACAAACGCAAAATTTGGAATGTTTGCTTAAGGGGTCGGGGGGACGGGGACCGGGACGGGGAGAGGAAACGGGGATGGGGGGGGACACTTGAAGCAATCAACACTGATCATGCGCAGGTCGCGCGGTATGGATCAACATACACTCAGCAGTCTAATTAGTGCCAGCTTTTTGGGTACCATAATTGTTTTTTTTTGGTCAATCAAATTTGACAATTTTTGTTCAAAATGCTAGTTTTTCGGCATCGGCATTTTCGTTACATCACGATATCGGCATATACCCGGGATGGGGAACCGGATTTTAAACTTCTGAATGATACACGGATTTGTGAATTTGGTTGACGATGAAAAAAAAAATAATTTAATGGGTTGTTCAAATGTTGGCCCTCAGATGGGCCGGCCCCCCGTGCCGAACTTTGAACTTTGAGGGCGTCGTCAAACAAACAAAAAAAAAAGTGCGCAAATGACGTGCACCGAAAAAGCAGATCAAAAGCTTGAAGCATTACTCTTTGAACATTTAGCCTTTTTGAATGAGGCTCGGAAGAAACATGGACCGATAAATTGATCAATTAATTGACTACCTACCTATATTGATTAATGGAAGAATCAATCAAAGAAATCAATAAAATTCAATATCAATAAAGGTCAATTAAGTGATTCAATATATTGGTTAGATATTGGGTTGGTCCGGGTTTCCTTACAGAATGCCAATAATACATTTGCGATGTGTGAATTCAAAAAAGGATATTTGTCCAAAAAAAGAGTGCCATCGAATATTGGCAAACAAAATTTTTTTCACACAATGGCAAATTTATAAAAGGGCATTGGAAAGTGTGTTTTATTTTGTTTGGCCAAAAGCTGAAATTGTGTGAGAAAATTTTTTTGAAGGGGGGGGGGGGCTGAGACATAAAGTTCAGTAGGGGAAGGATGAATGATTGTTGGTTTTTGGCATAAAATTTAGGGGGATGACTAATTTTTGGTCCAAAATTAATTATGTGGGTGATGATAATTTTTGGCATAAAAAATAGGGGAACAGTTGGGTGAATGGCTTGATCTGGGTGGTGATTAATTTTTGTTAGCAAGTGTTTTGTTTTTCCCCTTGGGGGGTGGAGGCGACGGGCACAGGGTGGCAAACTCAACACTTTTGGGTGCCACCGAATCATAAAATTTAGGGGATGGGGGGTAATTTTTGGCACAAAGGAAGAGGATGATTTTGGCATAAAGTTATTTTTGCTAAAGTGTGTTTTGTTTTTCCCCTTGGGGGGAGGGTAGAAGATGGGCACAGGATGTGGGAGCGGTCTCAATTTGAGGTGGGTAATTTTTGGCACAATTTGCACAAAGATTAGGTGTAGGGAGGGTTGATTTTTTGGGATAAAAATCAGAGGGCGTGTTAATTTTTGTTGGCATCAGTGTTTTGTTTTTCCCCTGGGGGGATGGGCACTGAATAGGCGAAGGACTCAACGCATTTGGGGGATGCCACCGAATGATGGCAAATTTTTTTTTTTTTTGCTTGTTTTGTGCCGTCGCTGCCGTTGGCGCTGGCTGTGAAAATGAATGTTGTCAGTCATCACAGCTGCTGGGGGAGCGAGGGGAAGGCTTTGATGAGAGAGAATGTGGCGGACAAATAAATGAATGAATGAATGCCCTCCAGGGAAAAAAAAGGACAACAACGTCGACGGCACACTGACTGTGGAGAGGGCGGGCGGGACGCCGGGGGGGAATGCCAACAAAAAAGGGGCACACACATTCCGCTTCCCATGCCGCCACCGCTTGCCTTCCCCCTGGTGCCGTGCCGATGTTCGCCCTCCCCCTCCCCCTTAAATGGAATGAATTTGAGGGGAATGACTGAAGCGGATAGGGGCGGGAAGAGGGGTGGCTTTATCCCCCATCCCCCCTCCAGCAGCAATTAGCCCCGCCACCAAAAGCCGCTCCCCAATGATGAGAGCGGCATGGTGTGGCAAAACAAGCGCTTTGACTTAGTGGAAACAGAAAATTGGAGTGGGAAAGGAAGGGATTTGCACAATTAATTAATTACTGCCTATTTAAATGCCCTCGGGGGAAATGAGGGGAATTGAATTGGAAAAAAGACATATAATTAATTAAGGAGTCTACAAAAATTGAAAGAAAATTGTAAGTTAAAAAAAAGCTTTTTAGCGTTATTTTAGTCCAGGGATGGTCTCTGAAATTTTCAAAGTCATAGACATCCAATCCAAAAAAATCAGATTTTGGGGTCAAAAATCAGTACATGACGCGAATGTTTTGAAGCTTTTTTTCTGCATTTTATTCTAAAAGATGAGCATTTCAACATACCTATTTCTGGTTGCCAACAAATTTTTTGACCAATTTTGGGCTTGAAAGCATAAAATGAAAATTTATTTGGGTATGGGGGAGGGGGTCTGGAGGTGCCAATAAGCGCGGCCTGAGAAATTTCTTTTTTTGCAAAAATTAGGGGAGGAAAAAAAATTATCGGTCCGTTTTCCGGACAACATCTGTCTGTCCGTTCATCTCGTTGATGTTTGTGGCCGTTGTTGCACAGGCCCATTCAATACAAAATACGGGTAGCCCTCGGAGCCTGCCGCACTCGGTGTCCCCATGATCAGTCCGAATGCTGTTGTTGCCCTTGGAGGATTCCCTGCCGTCCTCAGTGTCCCCATTGAATGGATCTGCAAATTAAGTCTTTGCAGCGATGCCGTTGTTGCCAATCCATTCAACACAAAAAAAAAAGTTTCCCATCGGGAAATCCCCTCTTTGTGTCCCCTTGATTGATCCAGTTCGTGCCCCTCAGCCGTGCCGTTGTTGCCCAGCCATTCAATACAAAAATAAGGTTTCCCCTCGGGGGATCCCCTCCGCTCTCTGTGTGTCCCCCCAAAGCATCCCCCACTCACCCACCGCTCGCTCATTCATTCAGTCAGTCTCTCCCCTCTTGACTAATTACACCCATATCCAATTACTCATGGCCGGTGTGTGTGTGTGTGTGCCCTCTTGCTGTCGGCCAGCCTCACTAAGCAAATCCCGAGGCGGCTAATTGCTCGCCTTGGCCCTTTCAGCCAAAAGCCAGAGCCCTTCAACCACCGACATTTTGTGTCCCCCCCCCTTATCCACCGCCCCCGTCCCCCCCACGCCGGGGGCGATGGCATCATGGCCAAACAACTTCATTCCATCCATCGACCATTTGGGCACCAATTGCCAAATTCTTTGTCCACCATGATATATTTATTTGTATGGCATCCATTGGTTTGGCCTAGAATTCAACGGTACTGGGGACAACGCTGACGCAACCCGGCATTATGCCAAAGGGGAGTCGTTTGACGGGACCATTTGTCGCATTTTATCAAAACTACCGGGAATTATAGGGTGTGTGCCCGATAACCAAATAAAATGTTCGGCCTATTGTTTAAAAAATAGGGCATTTTAATGACCAGTCGATCACATTTTTAAATTCATTGCCCCCACACTCCCACACTTTTGCTGATCCGACCGATCAATGAACGACGGCGGTCCCAAGGAATGTCTTGCATTTGTGAATGAAGGCGTACTAATAGCGCACCATTAAGACAGGTACCAATTTGGCACAGGTCGTGGTGCGGGGCCGGCCCATGGCCAATTCATCAGGTACCTTCCTTACCTCTACCTACCTACACATTGATTTATGTGATGCCGCACATTCCCCCCCCCCCCGGCGACGCCGCTTTTCCGGCCATTTTGGTGCCGCCGGCGCCGACCTGCGGCCCCCACGCCCGCCCCATTGTCGCAGCCAGAGGGTCGGCACCAAATTAAATGCACACATACACACATCATCCCCGCATCCATGCCCCCAAGTCTTGGGGCACCGATTTTGGCAGGTCCAGTGTCCCCCCCTCCCTCTCCCCCCCCCCCTCTCCCCACCCAAATTATCCAAAATGCAAGGAAAATGTGTGCGCGCGAAAGATTCGCACCTCCGCTCAACCACCGAAGGGTGGCAAATAATTTGCCGCCGCCGCTCGCCGACCACCGCCTTGTGGGCCACCTGTTGGGAAACGTATGAATAAATAAATGAGTCCCATTGGCACCCTGCGCCCCTCCCCTCAACTAAATTTGCAAGCAAAAACCTTTTTGGCACATCACCACTGAGCCAATTGTGCCAACAACTGAAACACTCACATGACCATCAAATCCCTCTTATGAACGGCTTGAAAACACGAATTGGCCAAAAATGAATGGAGGACTCTATTTAATTGGCATTTGACATTGCGCGAGCGTTCAATCTCTTCGTTAAAGACCACCAATGTTGGCACTTTTGACACAATGACTGCGGCGCAATGGCTTATGATCGCTTGCCGAGTGCGGTTAAAACGCCGTGGGGCGCGCGTTAATAAAACTTTAATTTTTATTAAATGATATTTGTTTTGAAATTGTTTTTGTATGTAATAGATTATGTAAAATATTTTTAAATTAATTTTCTCTTCTATGTAATTGTTGGCATTTAAACAATTTTTTTTTGTAAAATAGGTTATTTTAAGTATTTCAAATTTGATTTATTTTTTTAATGATTTGATTTAATTTATTTTAAATAAATATTAAATAATTTAGAGGAGGCGAGCTTTATTTCAGAGGGAGACATTATTTCAAGGGGCTCAATATCTCGGAAGCACCTCTGAAGGGGGGGGGGGACTTATTTCAACGGGGACTCTATTTCAGGGAGGGGGACTTTAATTTAGAAAGTAGGGTATGCTGCAGTCGACACTCGGACCGCGGTAGCCACATTTGCCGTCTTCCGCCCATTTTGTGCCAATATTGGCATTAATTCTTTGTTTACACTAATTTGTTTGTAAGTGCTGGCTGATCCGCGTGGCTTAATATAGTAACTCGAAAAATGCCATTTACAACATTGTTGTGATGTTGCCTGATGATGTTGCTTGATGATTCAGCACACTTTTTGATGTCTGTGGCCGCCGCCCGCCGCCTGCCATTCCGCCCCTTAAGCGCTTTTAATTTGTTTAATGGGGAAATTGCTGCGCTGCCCTTCGGGGTGATGGAGGGGCGGGGGGCGTGCAATAGAGGGTCCCAAGCCGGGGGGGGGAGTGGAGCTTCAAGCTCCCCGGGGGGGCACCCCGGGAGGGGGGAGGCTCCATGCCCCCAGGGGTACATGGAAGGGCGCCCCGAGGGGGGGGGGGGTGGGGGTTGTCCAAGCCGGGAGGGTGGAGAGGTGGGGCTCCAAGCCAACGGAGAGGGGGGCGCCTTGGGGGGGGGGGCAGTGGTGCCCAGGCGCACAAGAATTGAGTGTGTTTGTTTCGCGCCCAGGGGGCAGCCAGCAGCAGTACATCCTGCCTCCTCCCATTCGGCGGGGACGGGAGGCGGTTGGTTAATTAATTTTATTAGTTAGCCTCCCCTCGGGGGCCCATTGCACCCTCACCACCAACCACCCTTGTGCCCCCTCCCGCCACCCTCCATTTTTGCAATCAATTAAGCGCTACTTCCTCCCTCTCTATCTCTCTCTTTTTCCCCCTACCTATCTCTCTCTCTCTCTCTCTCTTCGTGTATGTACACCCTCGTCCCTCTGACCATCGCCACCAACAGGCAGCATCATTCGTATCCCCTGCGGCATCGGCACAAAACTGTGTACCTATGTTTGTTGATTTACCGCTACATTTAGTGTGTGTTTGCCTGGAATCCGGGTCCCGGCTTTTCTACCGGGACTTCCCGGTTTCATGTCATGTTTCCCGATTTTCTAAACAGGAATTTCCCGGCCTCATTGGCTATCCCGTTGAACTCTAAACTACATACAACCGCCAAAAGCCCTGACCTCCCGCCCCCGTTTGGCTTCCGCACTCGCCCGGAGGGAAATGTGAAAAAAAGCAAAATTTTTTTTTATAATTTGGACGACGAATGTGTCGAAAGTTCCATGTTTTTTTTTGTATTTTGTTGTCCAAACCTCGCTCGGGGGGACTTGGTAAATGTTTAGCAATCAGAAAGCAAATGTGACATTTGCAATTTCGCGCAGCTGTGCCCCCCTTTTTTGTTTTGCACTTAGCGCGATTAGCAACTTAATAATGCCGCCATCATTTTCACATACCTATATGCCATTAATGGGGGGAGGGTGCCATCCCGCTGATTGGAGCTTTTGGCACCTATACTTTGAAGGCATTCATTTCCGCCCGCTTATTCATCAGCTGCTGATGTTGCCAATGGCGGCGGCACATCATCCATCATCAATGTGCCGTGCCAAACGGCACATCATCAATGGCGTGCCAAAAATGGTCTCCGATGATGATTCGCTTTTCGGACTCACAATGGCACAATTTTGCTTTTGATCATTTTTTGTACGTCCAATCCTTGACTAGGGTCCCGTCCCACCAACAGGGTGGCATTTTGCCTGAGAAACGCTGCATTTGCCGGGTATTGTGGGTCCGTGCCGGGTTTTTGAAAAAGTTTGCCGGGTTTTTGAGTTTTAGCGATCGCTTCACTGCGCCCTACCTATCACAATTGATCAGCACTGTGCACCCTAAATTTTGGCATCGGCGGCACAAATCAAAAAGAGTGTGTTGATCATGCTTAATCAGTGCCGCTCATTTTGATCAAAACCCTTGGTCATACACTCACCATTTCTCGTACTCTCTCTCTCTCTCTCTCTCTCTCTCTCTCTCTCTCTCTCTCTCTCTCTCTCTCTCTCTCTCTCTCTCTCTCTGCATGTCTGCCTGCTAACACCTCGTCGCTGTCTCGTCTCGCTTTTGCATGTCCCTATATTTTGTGTTGTGCGCCTGCCTTTCACACCCTCCATCCGCCCACGCCCGCGTCGCTCTCTATCCCTCTTCTGCCGCCCGCCACGCTCATTTATTTATTCACTAATTAATTCTTCCCAATTAGGCGGGGCCCGTCCCCGCCAGCGCCATAGCCCACATGCAGCAGACGACGACATGTCCACCCCCCCCCCCCCGCCACCGCTCTGCTCCCCGTGGGGCCCAACAGATTGGAATTGGCACACCAACCACACACCCCATTAGGGCCCCGGGGAGACAAACGCACAGAGAGGAAGGCGCTAGAGGGGACGGGACGGTGTCGCAGGCAGCAGCCAGGGTGGAAGGGGGACGAATAGGGGCCCGGAGGGGACGGGGTGCCCCCTGCGCAAAATTAATCCAATTAGCAGCCAATCGATTCATTCACTCATCATCGTCATCAACAGCAGCAACAGCAGCACCCCGCCCCCCCCCATTCATTCATTCACTCACTCACTTTTTGCCCTGCGGTGCCCCCCGCCGCCGGCGCGACACCCGCGCCGCCATTTCGTCATTACCACCACGTCCACCATCCATCAATGTAACAACTTCTCGAACTGCTCCAAATCCCCCAAACCCACCTCACATGACTGACAGCCGCTTGCCGTTCACCGCCCCCGCCCATTTGTTTACTAAATATTGGTCTAATCTTCCTGGTAATGCCATTAATTGGTGCCATGGTCCCCCACCTCCTGGCCAAAAAGTGCACGACTCCCCGCCTCGTGCCATGTAACAATTTCTCGATTTGCTCCAAATCCACCCCTGTGATACCTGCTTGTCGTCCCCTACGCATCCGCCCATTTGTTTACTAAATCTTGGGCTAATTCCCCTGGTAATGCCATTAATTGGTGGAGTGGTTCCTCCATCTCCTGGCCAAGAATTTCACGAACCCCACCAGGAATTTTAGCGCGCCTTTTCCTGATCTACAGATTATGTGTGCCACCCTTGACGAAGGCGTTTGCTCCCAACATCGAAGGCCTCCCAAAATCTTAGACATCTTGTCCAGCGGATCTCCGCGCGCCTCATTGATTAGAAGTCATTCCCGACCAACTGCCGTTATAGGGGCATTGTTCCCGACCCTGAGGTCCCCAAATTTTTTTCCCTGATCATGATTTACGACAACACAAAAATTTATTTGTTTGATCAAAACGCATTTTTGGCTTGCGCCAAATTCTGCCCATTTAACAGACAACTGCCCTGAGGCAATAAAAGCCATCATCATTTTTGTGAAAAGCTGCCTCAAAGTGGCGACAGACATTAGTCATCTATCACAACATTCATTGCCGTCTCGTGTGCTGAATAAATAGATGTGCTGCAGCAATAAATTTTTCAATTTTTTCCCCTCCGGGGCTAATTTCCGCGCCGGCCTTTTATGTGCCCCGCCCACCCATCTGGATCATTTTCATTCTGCTGCTGGGCTTCATCTTTGAAGCCGCGCCTTCTTCATCATATCCATCCTCCTCCCCCCCCCCCCCCCCCCCCCCCCCCCCTTCATTTTCCCACCACCCCACTTTTCCCCCCCCCCCGGCCTTTTTTGGGCCCCCCCCCCCCACCTGGATCATTTTCTTTTTGCTGCTGGGCTTCCTCTTTTAAGCCCCGCCTTTTTCCTCATATCCCCCCCCCCCCCCCCCCCCCCCCCCCCTACGGCATTCATTGCCAACCAATCACATTTTGCCCACCCAACCACTTTGTTGGCCATATGGCCAATTGAGCGGCTGAAGAAGACCAATGGAGAAGCCGCCGGCGAGGGGGGGGGGGGACGATGAGAGGTTATATTATTGGCAGAGTTTGCCGCCCCCGGGGCAAAAATAATTTTCGGTGGGGGGAGGGACGATAAAAGTTTTGTTCAATTCTGCAATCATTGAGGATTCTCCTCCCCCCCCCCCCCCCCATCAGCCGGGGATTAGTTTTGTGATCAGACTTACAAAGTCTCTGCGGAAAAATAGCCGGCCAAACTGACGCTGACCAATGGAGCGCATATTCTCTGATCGCTGCTCTGATCGGAATCGGGCGCCGATCCCAAGCAAATGTCGTGGTGACCTGATCAGACTGCCGGCAAAACGTATTGAGCGAATATTCTGCAATCGAGTCTTATCATGATCGAGGTTCGATTCCAAGCCAATGTTGTTTCGGATCAGAACGCGGAACAAAATCGGCAAATCTCTCCAAATAGAAATTTGATCAGTTGGAAGCAGGCAGGGTATTAATTCAAAATCCCAATTTTTTGACAACCTGATCGCACGGTCCTCCGGTGGGATACGGTGATTAATACCGTATTTCCTCTATTTGAAGGCCCCCTCCATTTGAAAGCCCACTTTCATTTCCAGCCTCATCGGTTTTATTTTTTGCTTTTCCGGTTGAGCCATCTCTACCTCCATCGGTTTCGGTTTTTCCTATTCCGGTTATTCCATCTCCAGTCTCTCCGGTTTCATTTTCCCTTTTCCGGTTGAGCCATCTCCAGCTCCTTCGGTTTGACTTTGTCCGGTTTCATTTCTACCCTTTCCGGTTGTTTCGTCTCCAGGTCCTCCGGTTTTTATTTTTTCCCTTTCCGGTTGAGCCATCTCCAGCTCCTTCGGTTTGACTTTGTCCGGTTTCATTTCTACCCTTTCCGGTTGTTTCGTCTCTAGGTCCTCCGGTTTTTATTTTACCCTTTCCGGTTG
This sequence comes from Heterodera carotae, assembly GCA_024500135.1. Taxonomy (NCBI): domain Eukaryota; kingdom Metazoa; phylum Nematoda; class Chromadorea; order Rhabditida; family Heteroderidae; genus Heterodera; species Heterodera carotae. The sequence continues at coordinate 8,978 of JAKKIK010000910.1, read as the reverse complement.
TCTCATCTTCAGCCATCGGTTTCGGTTTTTTTTATTCCGGTTATTCCATCTCCAGTCCCTCCGGTTTCATTTTCCCTTTTCCGGTTGAGCCATCTCCAGCTCCTTCGGTTTGACTTTGTCCGGTTTCATTTCTACCCTTTCCGGTTGTTCCGTCTCCAGTCCCTCCGGTTTTATTTTTCTTTTTCCGGTTATTCCATCTCCAGCCTCCGGTTTCACTTCCTTTTCCAGTCGTTCCATCTCCGGTTGTTCCGTCTTGAGCTCTTCCGGTTTCACTTCTTCCTTTTCAGGTCGTTCCATCTCCGGCTGTTCCGGTTTTACTTTGACCGGTTTCGCTTCTTTTTCTTCCGGTTGTTTCGTCTTCAGCTTTTCCGGTTTGACTTATCCGTTTCCGGTTTTTCCATTTCAGGTCCTCCGGTTTCAGCTCTTTCTTTTCCGGGTGTTCCATCTTCAGGTTTACGGTTTAATTTCTTCCCTTTCTGGTTATTCCATCTCCAGTCCCTCCGGTTTCATTTCTTCCCTTTCCGGAATTCCATCTCCAGTCACTCCGGTTTCAGTTTATCTTTTTCCGGTTGAACCATCTCCAATCAGGTTTGACTTTGTCCGGTTTCATTTCTACCCTTTCCGGTTGTTCCGTCTCCAGGTCCTCCGGTTTCATTTCTTCCCTTTCCGGTTGTGCCATCTCCAGCCCCATCGGTTTCAGTTCTTCCCCTTCCGGCTTCCCTAGACGAGAATTGAAAAATAGAAAGTCCGGGTCTTCAAATAGAGGAAATACGGTATGTCCCTCCCATTTGTGCCCAAATCCGAGTCTAAATCCCCAAATCTGACTGCTTTTTGCTGCAAATTTTACAATAAAATTGCGCTGCTGCCTCATCAGCAGCAGAAGCAGCAGTCCAGGCAAAGCATGCTTCAAGCATCCCCCCCCCATCCTTGCCCCATTAAGCTGCCCATTAGCACTAATTAGTGTCTGTCTGTCTGTCTGTCGCTGTCTGTCCAACAATTTTTGTGTGTGGTGGTGTTGGCGGCTATTAGCCACCAAAAACAAACTTTGCTCCCGGGGCCATCGCTTTTCCCCTCCACCTCCCCTCTGCCTCCACCCTCATCCGCTTTATCTCCTGATGATGACGGACATTGGGATGATTGGTGGTGGGTGTCCCACATCGCCTGTTCCGTGTCCTCACTCCTTTCCACCAAATCCGCTTCCATGCGTGCCGCCATTGCCGCCGCTCCGCTCATTAGCCGCACCGCGAGGTGGCCTAATGAGTTGGAGGAGTGTGCCTCCCAATTGGAGGATAAAATCCATCCGGAAACATTCGGGGCGCAATGAGTCGTCACGGCGTCATCTCCGCGGGGGCTCCCCGACGCCGGCAGATGCTTTATCCCTTATCCCCCCGGATAGGGAGACGCAATGTTTTTTTCCATATGACATTTGCCCTCCGGCGGCACTCATTTGTCAGTCAACAAAAAAAAGCCAAATATTTATTTTTACTTGTTAAGTATCACCATATCGCCCGAACTAATCTGTCTCCAAAATGTCAAAACTGGATTTGGTGTTGTCCTTGTACTTATAAGTGGTTCGACAAAATTTTATTTGCGCACAAAAATGTCGCGATTTGCCCGTCTCAGCTCTCGGGAAGAGGGGATTTGCCAAAACCACCGCCGCCGGGCTATCAACGACAAATCCATCTTTTTTTTTGCTTGTGCCAAAAACGGCGATTGACTGACGATGATAGGGGCTTTTCACACGGTTGTCAGCACCAGCAGCAGCAGTATTGGGGGCCTAATAGAATTAAAATGCCAATTTAGCAGCAGTCGCGCGCCACCCATCATCGTCGTCGGCGGTTGACACAAATTAATTGCCATGGAAAATAACTAATTACGACGACAACGACGTCCAACATCATACCCCTCGGGGGATGCATGGGAGTGATGGGGAAACGCGTTAGGCGGGTTGGCAGCACTTGGAGTGCGCCCCCCCCCCCGGGTGGGGGAGGGGCGGGGGACACACACTTTGGCACATCCATTTGCCTTGGAGGGCAAATCTATGAATGGAGGGGAGGCGGGGGGGGAGGCTCGGCACTCAATGGGTTTGGTTGGGCGCCGGGGGCGCTCGAATATGTGTGGAGGGGGGCTTAATTGGAAAATTAATTGGAATGATTTGCCGCCGCCCTCACCAAATTTGTGTAGGACATTATGTATGACGCCGGCGGCGACGACGACAGCGGGGCCGCAAAATGAGGTAGCCTTCTAGCGGAGAGTAAATAAATGGCATTTTTGTCCCCCGCCCCCGGGGGAAAAAAAGCACCTTTTTATAGGTAGCTACATTAAAGCATAGGTATGTTTTTGACAATATTGTTGTCCACACTGATTTGTGCCATAATATCGCTCGGTGTTTTTTTTTGCAAATTTTGGTTTCTTAATAATTTTTTTTTTTTGGTTGTCTACCGTATTTTCTCTAATTGAAGGCCCGGGCCTTCTATTTTTCAATCCGCTTCTAGGGGGGCCTTCAAATGGAGGGGGGCTTTAAAATGGAGGGGGGCCTTCTATTTTTCGATCCTCGTCTAGGGGGGCCTTCAAATAGAGAAAATACGGTACATTCTCAGCCATGGTTGGGATTTTTTATTGATTGATCACTGAGTTGGAAACCTATGTCGAAATGCTGTAAAATAAATGATCAAAGATGATCAGAAGCAGTCAACAACAAAATTTATTGGCCCAAAACTTCAATTCTATGCCGCCGGCGGCGTCGCCGCCGGCATTTTCTCTTCGCTCTGTTAACGAATTAAAAATGGCACAAATTTTCGATTTGGTTAGCCCAAATGCCATCCGCTCCATCCCCCGCCGGCTGTCTCCAGCCAAAATCCATCCAAATTAGCGGCTGTCTCCCCCCTATCGTCGCCCCGCATCTTTGGGAGGGAGCACTGTGGCCAATTGGAATTAAGTTGTGCCCGCACATAGGGGGCAAAAGAGAGGAGTTTGGCAGCAGCCCCTGAGGCGACTTTATTAGGCGCGCCATGGCTTTGTTGATTAGGCCATAGCCTCCCTCCTTTTGCCCCCGGGGGCCCGGGCTAACGAATAAGGCAATTAGAGAGGAGGAGGACAAGCATTGGATGTGGATAGAAATTGGCGACATGGGGGGTAGGGTAAGATTGGGGAATGAGAGGATTGGCACACATTCCGGGATTAGGACATTGGCACGGATGGATGGGTGGGCACATCATGTTTTAGATGAATTTAAATAGCCCCCCGCAAACTTTCTCAACCGTGTACGGATCGAACCGATTCCTTCCACGGCTTCCTCTTTCCCCGGGCGCCATTAAATAAATGTTTTGCTTGCTAATTGTGCCTTCGGGCGCATTTTCCCGCCGAAATCCAACAATTTTAGCTGCACCTTTACGGGAGGGGTATAATTAATCCTGAACAATATCGCGCGCATAAGCCAAGTGATCCGGCTATATCTTTGCTTCTTGGTCTTTGTGTGGCCAATGGTTCGATCACTGACTGATCAATGATAATTTTGCTTATTTTTATCCGGCCGGCTGGCACTGATCAAAAAAGTCTTGCCAATTCAATTTGCGGGTGCCCATTTTCCATCCAATTCCCTCCGATTAGCCGCGCCTTCACCGAAACGTTGATGATGATGACCTTCTCACCTCCTCTTCCCCATCACACCGATCATTCCTCTCTCAAATTGTCCCGTTTTGCCCTCCTCCCCCCCCCCCACTCAAATTGTCCCCCCTCCCGTTTCGTCTCCCCTCCCCCCCCCCTCCCCCCCGCCCCAACTCACTCCTTTCTCCCCTCAAATTGTCCCGTTTCGCTGCCCCCACTCCGTTCCGTCTCCCTCTCCTTGCCCCCTCCCGTTTCATCTCCAGCCCCCCCCCCCCCGCTTTGCCCGTGTTCCTTAACGCCTCGTTTAGTCCGTAATTCTCCCTCCCGGGGGCACTGATCCGCCGCGCACTAAACCAATTGCCACCAAATAAATATATGTTTTTTCTCCAATGAAATGAAATGTGATGATGCGCTCGCTGTTGATGATGGATGACCTCTGCTGCTGCTGCTGCTGCTGCTGCTGTTGATTGAGCTATGAATGATGTTCATGCTGCTGATGATGAGGGCGCGCTGGAGGGGACACTTTTACTGTTTTTTTTTAAATGTAAAAACGGCAAACCAACCCCCCACCCTGGTGCCACATAATGTGTGTAATGTAATTGCGCATCGTCGGCGCCGCTTGAAAAGCGAAGCGAGAAAATGAGGGTTCCCTCCCCCCCCCCGCTCCTTGCTAGCCCCTTAGGGGTGGAGAACGGTGCCGCGGGGCGGCAAGGGCACACAATGAGATTTGAGGAGTGTTTTAAACGGAAGGCTCTCAGACAATCCGTCAGAGGATACAATCTGTCAGTGGCCGCGATTTTTGCTATCTAATAACATTAATTTTTAACAAATTGGCTGATTAACAAAAAAAAAGTCATGGCTAACAAAGTGTAGGTCCGATTTCCTGGTACAGTATATTACTGTCGTATCGTTGCCTACTACCTACCGTACCCACACGTAAATACCGTAGTCGGGACCTAAAATTTGGGCGTTTACACCACATACTTCCGGAATAAAGCCCCCTGAGGCTCTATTTTTCAATCCCCTCCCAAAATCGCCTTTTTGGGGAAAGGGGGGTTCTATTTTGCATCCCCTCAATAGGGGACACTATTTTCAGGGAGGGGGGAGGGGGTCTTTATTTCCGGAAATACTATATATGCAACATTAATAAAAGCAATGAATGCATTTTGGACACAATTACCGTACCCGATGACCCCTCCAGCGACTTTTTTTTTTGCGTGGGGTAGGTGCGTTTAATTGCGCCGGAATGAGTGCGGCATTGGCCACAACAAATGCCGTCCCCCCTACCCTTCCCCCAAAATTTTTCCAGTCGGACGCGCTTTCACAACCGCACCGCAACGCACACGACACACAGCATTTAGCGCGGCAGTTTTAGCCCTGCCTGCCCCGGAGGGCACCCGAAAATGGGTGGGGGATATTTGCGCCGGGGGGGGGCTATTTGAACAATTATTTAGACCATTTTCCGGTGCAAGGGGCAAAGTGCCGGCGGTGGTGGAGCCAAAATTATTTGTTTGGTGCCACCCCCATCGCTTAATTTACGCGTCCCCCTCCACCCCCCATTTGCCTCCCGCCCCAAAAGTGTGCCGTGCCCGACAGGCGCATGGTTCGCCGGTCAGGCCAGGCCCACCAAAGCGCGTTGGGCCGTGAAACATTGCCGGGGGGGGGGAGGGCACCACTAAACAACACACTAATTCGTCTGTTCAGGAAAAAGTAAATGGTTTCATTTGGCCCCCAGGCAATAAATTTGTCCACAAAACTGTAGCTGGAAAAATAATCATCATTATGGTAGTAGAAGTAGTACACCCAGATAAGTAATGGCTTATTTGGGTCGAAAACAGACCCCGAAAACAGGTGGTCGAAAAGGGACCTAAATAGGGTTCGTCCCCGACCGTTTTGATGGCAGGAATGCCAGGGGTGAAAATCGCCGACTAAATTTGTGGGGGAGGTGGCTTTGAATTCTTAAAAATGTCGTGGAGTGTGAGATTCATATTGGTCGGGAGGGAGTGAAATTTTCATAAAAAGAAGGAAAAAAAAAGTTGTTGGGGACGGATGGACCTAGTTCGATTTTTTCGATATTTTATAAAATTCATAGTCCTAGGCTCGCAAGTATAAGGGTAAACGTAAGTTCTGTTCGAGACTGAAACTTCCCTTGGCCGAGACTCAAAATTTCCCGAAACTCGATACTGAGACCCAAACAAAAAACCGAGTATTTTTTCCCGAGTCGGGTACTGCGAACAAGACTCTCGAACAGCACACTCCTAAAGGGGTGAATTTTCATCTCCCATTCACGAAATGGCCAATTAAATGACGACAAAAATTTTCGGGATCTCTAAGAATTGTTACCGTGCACCCCATTCCTAATATAATTTTAATAATTGCCCGAAATTTCATACCTCTTTTGATCCACTGCTGCTGCTGAAGAAAGAGTATCAAATTAGGAGAGAGAGACACAGAGAGAGAGAGAGAGACAAATGGAATATTATTATTATTTTATTATTGCTCAGCCAATTTTGTCTCCTCAAATTTCGTTTCCAAATTCCGTTGGCCACTCATTTTCTCTCAATTCATCCACCACCACCAATTCTCTCTTTTCATTTACGGTAGAGAGAGAGAGAGAGAGAGAGGCACCCCCTCGGGGGAATAATGACCAAAGCGACCATGGCGACGAGGACGAGGACGGGACGACGATGATCGTCGTTGTCATCACATCACCTCCCCCTCCGCCCTCAAATTCGGGGGAATTAGGCGCGAGACACCAAATTGGCGATATTTTTCTGCCCCCCACTTCCCGCCCTCCCCTCCCCCCCGCCCCTCCCGCCCTCCAGGGGCAGTGTCCCCCCAATATGTAGAATTTGGCCTTCACAAACCGTGGGTCCCCCCGCCGCCCTCATTCTCCCCCATAATGCCCGCATCCTATAATTCTCAATTTATAATAATTTGGACCCTCAGGGGGGAATTTGTTTATTCCTCCGAGAAAAGTTGGTTAAAAAGGGAGGGGGGGCGGGGGGGGGGAAAGTTATGGCACAGCCAGCGAATGTGTGCTGCTGCAGCAGGCAGCAAGAGCAGAAACTACTTTTATGTGTACATTTTGTTGAGTGCCGTTAAATTTCGGCACCAAATTAGGCACATAATGCCGTCCCAAATCCTTTAAAGCATTTGCCCTGGGGGGCGAGCAGGCAAAATTTGACGCGCCATCGCCCAATTTTGCTTCAGGCAAGCTTTTCGTTCCATCATCGGCACGATCCAATCAGTCAGAGTCAGTGGTGGTGGTCAGCTGCTTGCCCATGCCCCCCCCACCGATTTACATTCATCCCCATCCTCGTTAATCCCCAAAAGCCGGCCTTAATGCGCTCTCCAACCTCGGCTATTTATTCACATCCCATAGGCCCATACTTTTGGTAAAAGTTCACGTACTCGTTTCCTCGTCCCCGCTTTACGTCCCCGTTCCCCCGCTTTTCATTGTTCCCCCATCCTCGTTGGTACCCGAATTGGTTTGTGTGCCACAACTTGCTATTTCACGCATATTACAACATGCCATGGGTTCATACTTTGGTACAAGTTCATTCACGTCTCATCGTTCCCCGTCCCCGCTTTTTCCCCGTTTTACTTCCCCGTTCCCCCGCTTTTCATCCTTGCTTCCGTTCATCTCTCAAAATTCGGCGACGGCACCGCCGCCTCATTCCCGCCACTCTCCACCCTTAATTTATCATCAACAGCAGCCGTCATCCGCCCACCTACCCTCCTGGCACACTTGTGAACAACTTTTGGCTGTGTGTCGCCGGCGGCGTTGAATCGTCCGTCTCCGCCCCTCCGGGGAGGGCGGGGTGCACAAATCTAATTTCTTCACAACAAATTAGGCCGAATTTGCCAACCCCGTTAAGCCGTCGGCCCCCCTTCCCCGGTCCATCCATGCTTAACAACGACGGCATAATTTCGGCACAAAATTTCGGCACTTTCGCAGTCCTCCTCCCCCCGGGCATTCCTCCCTCCTGCCTGACGCTAAATTCCTTCATTCATTCATTTCCACAGTGTGGGGACAAAGTGCCGAGAGGGGGTCCTCCTCTCCCCCTACAGAATGATGGGCACACGTCGGCGGCGGCACAGGAGCGAATGGATGATTGGGTCGCGTCAAATTCAAATTTTTGTTACCCCTCCGGGGAGGACGCAAATATTGTAGCGCAAATTTTCCGGCATTTGTGCCGTTATCGTCGTTTTCCGAAAATTTTCCTCCCGCTATAGCCGCCGGCCGGTGGCCATCCATCCATCACACACACTTAATCCCATCAATTGGCCAAATCCGATTTATCCCCGAGACTACTAAATTGTTTGTGCTCGTACCCATTATGTCGGCACACACACATTTTCAGGCATTTCCCGACCGAATACATTCATTTTAAGCAATCATCTCCATATTTTTTTTGCTTGCATGCCCTCCTTCAACCGATTAGCCACCTGCTTCCGCCATTCTTTCTCCTGCTGCTGGTCCGCCGTTGTTGAACCACTTAATCACCGTTCCACATCCGCTTCATCCTCATCCGCTTTATCCTCGTCCGCTTCATCCTCATCCGCTTCATCTTGCCCATCATCTAGCTCACCAGAAGCAACACTTTTTGTTGTCCAACACCACTACAATGGCTGATCAGCCGCAACATCATCACTTCTCGCCAGGCTTCTTCACACCAGGTGTGGGGAGAGGACGGCACTTTTTGGTTATTTGGTCAAACCAACATTTAAATAAGATAATGCCCAGTATGGAAGCCATTCTTAATCCCCTATAAATCCAGTCTCGGCTTTTTGTTTTTTTTTCGATGGACCGGTGCTGAATCGGGGGGCCGTGACTTTCCTGGATTTCGGTGCCCAGATCACAAGATCTTTGGTGGATGTCGAATATTTTATGTAGCCCGATCAAACTTTTGTGAGGGGGACTCTATTAGAGGGAGGGTTTTTCTATTTGAAATACTGTATGTGTGTACCCCCAGGCGACTTCCTGAGCGTCGCGTTGGGCCACTCGACGGCAGCCGCTGCAGCCGCCTTCATGGCCAACGGCGGCGGGGCGTCATCGTCGTCGTCAGCGGCTTCATCCAGCGTCGCCGCCGCCGGCGCTGCCGCTTGTGGTGGCCAACTGTTGGCACGGAACAGCACCAAAACGCTCAAGTGTCCCAAGTGCAATTGGCACTACAAGTACCAGGAGACGTTGGAGATTCACATGCGCGAAAAGCATGCGGACGCGGAGGTGCGTGCCACAGATATAGCCGGATTTGAGGGATAGTCCAGGATTCCGACTTTTTGGAGTCCGGAATTACGGATTCGGGGCCTTTTTCGTCCCGAATTCTGGATTCCGACTTTTTGGAGTCCGGAATTACGGATTCGGG
>JAKKIK010000909.1:0-21459 GCA_024500135.1 Heterodera carotae | reverse complement strand
AGCTCCAAACCAAGCTAAAAACTCGTTTTTTGTGCTTATCTCAAAGTTACAAGTGCGCAAAAATTTTAGGTATTTACCTAAAAAGCCAATCCCTAGAGATCACAACACTATAAAGAAAATAGACAGGCAAGTTTTGCTTGGAAAAAACCATTGAATTCAACGCACAATTGCATTACAAAGTCCTTTATTTATTTCGGTCTCCAATTACATATTGTATCGGCTAAATGATTAAACAATAAAGAATCTTTCCGTTCTACTTCATGTAGTAGCTACGCTAAAAGGACAGTTACAATATATAATTTAGGAAGACAGTTAAACACACTCCCATAGCGTTTCCCTCATTGTCACCAGTGGGGGCGGTTGGTTGCTGTTGCTAAAGAGGACAAATAAAAACATCAAAAAACAGCAAAACACACCTTAGGTGCCGCTTGATTTCCATTCCCCTGTGCAGTTTTGTCCATTTCCCTGTGCCGTGAATCTGACAGAAAACGTAACAAAGCATCAAATTGGCCAAAAATTTAAGGCAATATACAAATTTAGGGACCAACTCCGACTTTGAAAGGCAAAATAATCTGCAGGGACTTCATTTTTTGTATGTAAATAATGCCTATTTTGGCGAAATATTGGGAAGGACCAAATGGACGATTTGGAACGCAATTGGGCACAAATTAAGCAAAAGACCGAAATGGGTGAAATTGAAGAAACAAAAATTGGAGAAAGAATTGCATTAAGCTAATGAATGGGGATGGAGACAGAGAAAAAGAGGGAGGAGAGACTGAGGAACAGACAGAAAAAGAAAAGGCGCAGTTACAGAGACATTTACATTCAAAAAAGTTGGCACTTTGTCTGTCCCTCGACAATTGGCATACACTAGCGGGTTGTCCTTCGGCGCAATAAACCCGCTAGGGCAACAAATCTTTAATTTGTCTCTTTCTCTTTCTTCTTTGCTTATTTCCATCCTTCTTTCTTTCTCTACTATCTATCTCTCTCTCTTTTCATCCTTCTCCCTCCTCTCTTAGCTTAGTTCATCCTTCCTCTCTCTCCCTCTCTGCTTATTTCCATCTTTCTTTCTCTCTCTCTCTCTCTCCTTGCTTATTCCATCCTATCTCTCTTTCTCCCTTGCTTATTTCCATCTTTCTATCTCCCTCTTAGCTTATTTCATCCTTCTCTCTCTCTCTTTCTCTTAGCTTGTTTCATCCTTCTCTCTCCCGCTTAGCTTATTTTTATCTTTCTCTCCCTCCTCTCTTAGCTTAGTTCATTCTTCTCTCTCTCTCTCTCTCTCTCTCTCTTTCTTCTTTGCTTATTTCCATCTCTCGCCCTCTCTCTCTATCTCTATTTCTTCTTTGCTTATTTCCATCCTTCTTTCTTTCTCTTCTGTCTATCTCTCTCTCTTTTCATCCTTCTCCCTCCTCTCTTAGCTTATTTCATCCTTCCTCTCTCTCCCTCTCTGCTTATTTCCATCTTTCTTTCTCTCTCTCTCTCTCTCCTTGCTTATTCCATCCTATCTCTCTTTCTCCCTTGCTTATTTCAATCTTTCTATCTCCTCTCTTAGCTTATTTCATCCTTCCTCTCTCTCCCTCTCTGCTTATTTCCATCTTTCTTTCTCTCTCTCTCTCTCTCCTTGCTTATTCCATCCTATCTCTCTTTCTCCCTTGCTTATTTCAATCTTTCTATCTCCTCTCTTAGCTTATTTCATCCTTCCTCTCTCTCCCTCTCTGCTTATTTCCATCTTTCTTTCTCTCTCTCTCTCTCTCCTTGCTTATTCCATCCTATCTCTCTTTCTCCCTTGCTTATTTCAATCTTTCTATCTCCTTCTTAGCTTAGTTCATCCTTCCTCTCTCTCCCTCTCTGCTTATAAAATGAAATGAGGCCCCATTTAAGTGCCTTTTTATTATTTTATGTGCTATTTTTTCATTTCTTAACCGTTTTTATTTTACTGAATTTCGGTGTCGGAATTAAATAATTAATGCCTTTTTGGCAACATAAAATGAAATGAGGCCCCATTTAAGTGCCTTTTTATTATTTTATGTGCTATTTTTTCATTTCTTTTTTTCACGAGTGTCCTAATCTTCGTGTAGTTTTTAACCAATTTTATTTATAATTTGTTCATAATCACAAAAAAAAGTCTCTTCTGCTGGTTACAATTTTGATACGATTATTGTTTCTTTGATATTTAATATTATTTATTCAATGGTTTGATTTTTGAACTTTGAGTCAACAAAAAAGCAATAAATTTTCCGGCAAAATTTGATGATTAATCGCTCTTTTCATTTGATCATTTATCGGAATTCACAGTTCCAAATCCGTTTTTTGTTCTTCGTCGGCCAAATGTTTTTAATGAATATTTTGTCAAATAAATTTTGTCTTTTCTTTTTCCAAATATTCGCCCTTAGCGTCGCTTCTCGCGCCGTGAAAAGGTCCCTTTACTCGGCCAAATTTCCGTTGGCTTTAAACGAAATGCGTTCAGTGATCTCACTAAATTCCTATTTTGGGTATATATTAAAAAAAAAGTAAATTGAATAAAAGAAAAATTTCTTCAGCAAAATTATTCAATTTTGTAGCGGAGTTTTGCTTACAGGTAAATAAATAATTATTTTTTTTGACCTTTAACAAAAACATTGAAGAGAGAATTGTTTTAACGGCTGCGCATTGCGTCTACAGAGACAAATTTGGGTGAATTTTGCGACAAATAATTGTTAATGTTAATTACGCAATGTTTTTAGACTGGCCGATATTGTCCATGCGAAGGGTGTCGCATGGAGTGCCTATTCAACCGATTTTGTAATTCGAACTGACTTTGTGAGTTTTGCACGGACTTTTCCCATAAAATACAAATTACCTGATCCGTTAGATGACCAGCAGAAATACTAGGCCCGGGTTTTTTCGAATTAAAAAAAACAAATATTAATATTTTCTTTCCATAATTCTTATTTTAATATATGTTTACTCCAATTTGATAAATAATAATAAAAAGCGAGCCCGACTCGGCTTTTCTAAACACAAAGCATTCGCAAATGATATTTTCTGTTTTTTCGTTCAGATGTTTCTTGAAATGGAAGAGTCAATTTGCGCGGACATTGCTTTGGTTAGAAGCAATAAAATACTTTAAATATAAATTTACAAATTTCTGGATTTTCAATTGATTTAACAAATCCTATCGTATTCAGGTGTTTCTGCCACCTAAAGTGATCGGAATTTTGAGCGCGATCAAATTCACAAAATTCACAGAGAATAAATGGTTCGATGAAAGTGAACCGTCGGGCAGCAAAATTTATGCGCTTGGTTATGGAATAACCGAACGTTGGTCAAATATTATTTATGTAAATATTTATCTAATGCTTTGTGGCCTAAGTGAATTTACTACGTTCAGTTGACCACGTGTCCTTACGGCCTCGCAAAGTGCCATTGAAAAGACTGAAAGAAAAAGTGCCAAAATGCTCTTTGGAATTTTACTTCGCCGATTCTGCCCTTTCGTGCGCAGTGAGTCGTCCGTCATTCATCATAATAATTCATAATGTCATTTATTCCTAATAAGGGCGACTCGGGCGGACCTGCGATTTATTATTCAACAAATGTTACGGAAGGAAAGTATAACATTTTAAAGGCTCATAAGCCCATATTGGTGAGTGATGAACGGGTTGGAGAGGATTTTACCCGAATTAGAGGGGACGATGAAGCTATTAAAATTTGAGAATCAAAGACATTTCAGTTAGGAATTGTTTCTCAATTGGTCATTTATGCAAATCCAACGACAACAAATAATTGTGACGAAACTAATCACTGTTCGCCATCGGACTACGAACGCTCAATGCCGGAACAAATAGAGCGAATTGGCACAAAAACAATGAAAAACAGAACAACATTTATTGACCACCAAATAGTGGAGGGCTGTCGAAGGGCACACAAATTGCTCATTGTGTACACAATGCACATTCAGGTGGAACATGATTTGGTACTTTTCTGTTATAGTACACCCCTCGAAAAAAATTTTTTAATACTTTTTTCTAGGCTTAGCGCTGATAACGAATACAGCATTTTTTTGGGTCCGACGTTTTTTACGTGAAATTTTACGTGAAAATTCAAAGGGACCTTTGAAATGACATAAATGGCTCGCTTAAATACACAACTTTGCGGATAATCTCTTACATTATAATCTTGGTTCATATTGCAGCATCACATAAAACCAAACATCAATTTAATTTATGATCAAAGACCATTTTCACGTTTTTTCACGTAAAATTTGACGTATCTCACGTAAAGACGTCGGACCAAAAAAAATGCTGGATTCGTTATAGCGCTAAAAATAAGCCTAGAAAAAAGTATTAAAAAAAAATTTCGAGGGGTATCTATAACAGAAAAGTACCCATGATTTTAATCAATTGACGGAACAATCATGAAATATTTCGTTTTGGGTCAAACCATTTCGGTGGTTTAAGCTCGACTGAGCTCGGTTGATCCGATTTAAAAGAGCCATATTAATCGTCAAGTATGCTTATGAAAAGGATACACTTTCTCCCCTTAACTTTTTTATAAAAAAAAGCATTAAGAAATGGATAAAAATGCTGATAGAAAATGAACAGAACGCGGACAGAAGGGAACAATATATTGAAGCACTGAAATCGATGCTTGGTGATCAATAAATCGTGTCAGTTTTCTTGTCTCATTCTGATGATTGATCATTCATTTATTAATTGCTCTCAATGCCGGATAAAGTGCCCGATAGCGACGGTAATTACACTCAAATGCCTTCCTCAATTCTTCGTTTGGTGTGAACCGTTGGCAAATTGCTGCTGGAGGCACACAAACCCGCAGGGGATCAAGTCCTTCGGCGGCAATCATTCCAAGTCGCGCAGCACCAAAAGCCGCGCCTAAATTACAATTATTTAAGGAACAAAACATTTAGATGATCTGAAATGACCTAAGTTTCCGCTTTCTTCCGACGGCACTTCAATAACAACGCCAAGTATTGTGGAGATCAATTTCAACCAATATGTGCAGCGCGTCCCGCCACCAGTCGCAATAATCCGAGACGCTTTTACGGTGCCGCTTTTGCACAATGCCTCGAGTGAGTCGCGAAAAGCGAATGCCACTCCTTCGAGAACAGCCTAGACAATTAATTTATCAGAAATTAAATATGAAATGGATATATGTAAATGGGTAATTAATAAAAATTGACCTGAGTGAGTGCCTTTCGGTCAGTTTGATGGGATAACCCAATGAAGCAGCCGCGGATGGTCGCGTCATTATGCGGAGTCCGTTCTCCGCAAAGATACGGAAGAAATATGACCGAAGTGGGAGCATTCAAATCAGTGCCAAGTTCTGCTGTCAGATCAGTTGGCTGCGCACTGAGACCTCCGATCGCTTTTGTTAGCCAATTCAACGAATCCGTGGCAGAGAGAATAACGCCCATTTGATGCCACATCGACGGCAAAAAGCAGAATGTATGCACTCCTCGAGCAGCACCGTCCGTCCGAAATGCTTCGACGGGACAAAACAAAACGCCGGAGGTGCCGAGAGAAAGCAAAGCATCGCCCGGCCGCACCTTTTGACAATGAATGGTCGCCATCAGATTAAGCCGCTTCTCCATTAAACTGACAATGCCCGCCCCACAAGCCGCCGCCGCGTTGTCCCCGGCACCGCCCGCCACAATTACGCGTTCAGAAATGCCCCATTCCTTCGCCAGTTCAGACCGCAAAATGCCGCCCGGGGCGCAGCTTTCCGTCAGACGGGGCATTTGAGAGACGGTGAGACCGACGGCGGACAAAAGATCAGCAGACCAGCAACGACGAGCCATGTCCAACCAGCACGTGCCAGAGGCATCAGTCACGTCCGAAATATAATCCCCGGTAAGCCAAAAGCGGATAAAATCCTTTGGCAGCAAAACCTTTAAATTTAAATTAATCATTGCTATATATCGCCCATATTTTTAATGTCAAACATTAAATCTGTTTAAAACTTTTTAACTTCACCTTCGCTATGTTTGAAAAAATTTTGGGTTCATTGCGACGGATCCATTCCAATTTAGGCGCAGTAAACCCGGGAAACACCGCATTGCCGGTAATGGTCCGGAATCGGTCGTCCGCATTCAATTCGTCCGCCTCACGGTGACTTCGCATATCGTTCCACAAAATGCACGGACGAAGTGGCACGCCCTCGGCATCAATCAGCACAGCGCCGTGCATTTGCCCCGAAAGACCGATGCCCCGAATGGCAGAAAAGGCCTTAAAGCAAAAAATTGTAGCAATAACATTCAAATATTCTTTAAAATTCTTGTTCGTTGAAGAAAATTCCAAAAATGCGTTGCCTTTGGGTTGGAATGCCTTAAACGGTCGATGGCTTCCCTGGCGGCACGGACCCAATCGGAAGGGCTTTGCTCGGACCACCCGTCAAACGGACGCGACAGATTAAGCGGGACACTCTCCGCCGAGGCAAGAACAAGCTGGTCAGAGTCCATCAGCAGGGCCTTTACCCCGGAAGTGCCAAGATCAATGCCAAGAAACATTGGCATAACAAATCAAAAAAGGCATTGAAAAAATAAAAATAAACAAATAATTATTGTTGAAGAGGTCGGCCGCAGCACAATTTGCTTAGTAATGATTTTGTGAATGTTTTGTTCAAATGCAATTCTCTCACATTGATTGATTAATCACTTTTAAAAGAATAATAAAAAGAACACAACATTCATTCTCTCCCTTTACGCAACGTGATATTAATGATAAGTGATAACATTTTTAAAATGAATAAATCCAAATTTACAATAAAATGATTATTTTCTGTACCTCTTCTATCATTTATGCTATGGTTGCTTCTCACCGTCAGTGAATCTTCAATGATTTTTTTTACATTTTTGTGCTAACAATTTGCGCATTTATTTGTTAGATAATAAACACACACAAAAAGATGTGTTCAATTTATCCGTTTATCCTGACAAATATTCCCTGCCTAAATATGTTTAAGCCCATCCACCGGGTCAATCAAAAATCAACAATTAATTTCTGATTATTTGCTACCCTTTCTTTCTTTCTTTCTTTCTTTTTTTTGTCTTCGTTTTCTTTTGCTGTTTCATTTCATTTCAATTGTGCTTTTTCCTTCTCTGCTTTTCAAAATTACTCAAAGCTCCTCCATCCCTTCCGGCCACTTATCATCAGCAGCTGTTTGTTCCTCATTATCATTCATCCGTCCGTCCGTCCGTCTTGCGCCTTGATTTTCTTTTTTCGTTTGCTTTTCGTCACTGATCACTTAACTTCACTTTGTCGTCCCTTCAGATCGCTTTCACTTCATCGTCCCCTTCTGATCACTTTTCATTTTGTCGTCGCCCCATTATGATCATCTGATCACTTTTCACTTTGTCGTCCCTTCACTCTCTTTCTCTCTCTCTAACTTTCAAATCCGTCCATCATTCGTCCAATGCTCTGTTTGCAAAATACTTTTTGTTTGGCGGATCACATTCTTTGAGCAGTGATCATTCCCACGGCAAACAGAGAATTAATCAGCAAATCGATATTGGTGCTAACCAAACATTTCGGTCCCGTGTTTTTTTTTTGTTCGTCTCAGCCAAATTGTGCTGTTTCTTTCTCTGCTTTTTTGACAAACGTAACAAAATTATGACGACTTATGTTTTAAAAAAAACTATGGCAAAGAATGATTAAATTAAAATATTTATACGTTTCAAAGGCTTTCCATTTTAAATATTATTTTACCACAATTTTGGGTGTCAAATGCGTCTCAAACCGTTGCAAAAGACACAAACGGAAGCGCATCTGAACTATTGGCCGTATTATTCGTTGCCCGTCTACTCGCACAGCGCCTCCTACGACCACTACAAATTGGGCTCAATGTACCAATGGTTTCTGCGCTCGGCCGCCCATCAAAACAGCCCAAATCGAAGGGCGCGCTATTTCATTTACAGTCCGTACACAAAACAGCACGAACACAGCTTCTTCCCCTACTGCTGATCAGATGAGATGAGATGGAAGCAGCAGCAAAATGAAAAAGTAAATTATTATTAAACAAAAAGATACAAAAGTGCCTAATTTAAAAACAAATACAGGCAAAATATAATCAGCGGATGAATGAATGAATGGGAAATGAATACCGACCGATCAATAGCCGCCGATGAGAGAGGGTG
This sequence comes from Heterodera carotae, assembly GCA_024500135.1. Lineage (NCBI taxonomy): Eukaryota > Metazoa > Nematoda > Chromadorea > Rhabditida > Heteroderidae > Heterodera > Heterodera carotae. The sequence continues at coordinate 13,331 of JAKKIK010000909.1, read as the reverse complement.
GATTAATTAATATACCTATTATCCTCCTACAATTTGTTTAATGGATAACGCATGGATGGATGAATGCATGCCGCTTGTTCATCATTAGAAACAAATCATTTTTTTTACATTCATTACGCATGAATAAATAAAACAAGAATATCTTTTTTGTGCTTTTTGACCTTTTTTAAATTTGAACAAGTGGTTGTTTGGTTTTGTTCGTTGCCTTTCATTCGTTCGTTCTCTCTTCAGTCTGATCAATTGTCTCTATTTGATGCGTTTGTTGCTGTGCCGTTGTCATGCGACGAATGTGCCGTCGCAGCATGATCAGCGGCAGCATTTGTGTCCGTCGTCCCGTCAACATTTGCATTTCCAATGTTCCGATCAGCGGCAATTCTTTCCGATCGGTGCCCTTCAATTGTTCTTCGGTTATCACGATCAACTGCGGCACCATTCACTGTTCGATCACCGCCAATCTCAGCTTCATTCACTTGCCCAGCAGCTGAAGAAGACCCAATGCCATTCTGTCTTGCCAATTCTAAATTTCAATGTTTATTTCGTCACTATTTATGTAAACTCTGAACAATACTCTCGACAAAGTAAACGTACCCAAATGGCTTCTAAGTGTCCATGTTTCTTCTGTCGATTGTCTTAGGAATACTTGACGACATACCGGACATGTGTTGTTCCCGTTCATAACCCTGTTTTACCGTTAATATTATAAGTTAAGCAAATAATATTCATAGAAATTATTACTCTTTTTTTACCACTGTTCAATGCAATTGTTGTGAAAAATGTGCTAAAATTAACTGATCAAAATGCTATTATCACTAATTAATAGCTTTGGTTTGCTTACATTGCACGGCAACGGTCTGATCATTGTGCCAAAGTCAATTGAACTCATACAAATTGCGCATTCTTTGTTCTGTTCTTTTTTGTTCACAAAAATTAATGGAATCTCTTTGAAAGCGTTCAAATCTTTAAATTGTTTTCATTGAAGAAATAAGATTTTATAGGGGGATTTCTTTGCATGCTTTTCCCTCTGCTAGGAGTCAGAGACCTTTTGTGCCCGCCAGGGTCCCTTACTTATCATTGGAAGTGAAGTAGCGGTAATTGCTTTGTGATTGGCCGAATAAATAGATATTTTTTGCCCTTTTATGTCGATTTTCCGACAATTTAAATGCCAAAAAATTTGAAAATTAAGCGTGTTTACGAGTGGTGTCCAATCGTGGCACGCCTTCGGCGATCGGCATTTCTTGCTGCTCAAAATTTGTTTGATTTTGTCGCTGCGCGCCGCGGCCCGCCGCCGCGTAATGAAAGCACACGTGGCACATAAACGTAAGAAGGAACAGCACAAAAAGGACGCAAAGTAAGAGCACTGTCAAAGTAAATTGGTCGCGCGACGAAAATTGTTGGCGGCCGTTCGCTTGCGACGCATTTCTTCGCTTTCGACGACGAATTGCGTCTAAAATATTTTTTATACAGTCTTTTTAGTTTAAAGTCGCAAAGTTAATCAATCTTTTTAAATTTTCAATCAAATCAAAACACTGTCATTATAGACAAAATATCATTCACCTTTTTGATCATTTAAAAATGAGTGTCCGTCCCATTCCATTTGGAGAGATCGCCCAACGAATCGAAAGAAGTGATTCCTTCGTGCGTTTTCGCCTTTTTCATTTGCATTGTTACAAGTGCATTCGCTGCTGCTTCGACGATTTTTTATGTTATCCAAAAACTTAATTTGTTATTTAATTACATAATTAATTAAATTTAGCCACTTTTTCATTTATTTTGTGATTATTGGTACCTCATTGTAAAAATTGACCATCTCAGTCCAAAAAGATGTGCGATGTTTTTCCCTCATCATAATAGGTTCCCCTCGGGGCTTTTCCAGTCGAATTTGATGGCGATTTGCCACCAAAAGCAAAGCATATTCCAACCGACGTTTTATTGTGCTTATTATATTCACAAATGATTCATTTGCATCATTATCTCAATTATGTATTATAATAACAATAAATGGTTTATTCAAAATGAAACTATTAAATTTGCTTACAATAAGTGCCGGCGGATTTATGAAGTGTCTGTTTACCGTCCATTGTTGCGGCAACCAAACCCTCCAACAGTTGGCCCAATGCCGGATCTTTCTGATCAAGCGCAGTCTGACGGCTTTTGTATAATTTGTATTCGTCAAGCGAAAAACTTTCATTCAAGTAAATGCTATTCTTAAACAGTTTTCAATAAGGAGGGATTTTGGAAGTTGGCGGGAAGGGGCGGGGGGGGGGGGCTCTACTAAAGGGGGGTGGTGGGTTTTGGATCGACAGGGGCCTTAAACCCACTTAGGCGTAGGAAAGAGGAGGGTGGCTTAATTATAGGAGGAGGATTGGTAATTCCATTTCAGTAATTACTTTCGGAGTGTTGCCAAAAATTGCTTCCAACAATTGCTGTTTTTTGCTTAACTCGACGACTACGGCATGATAATCCGTCATCAATTTGTGCCCATCGCTTTCGTCGACTGTTGGCATTGGCGCTGCTAATTTGCCAAAAAATATGAACAAAATAAGCAAAATTAAACGCATCTTTTAATTAATGCACAAATGTAAATGAATGTCAGCAAATGCGTTAATGCTTTTGGTAAAAAGCTTAAAATAACTGTTTTATTGCGCATGGATTTATTGATTTACGTTTTTATAATTTCAAAATATTTTCTGACGGCAAAATTTGTTAAATTTAAATGCATTATCTATTTTATGGTTGCTGGCACATTTGCAATATTACAAAAATAATGTCATTGATTAGTCGCTCCCAATCCCGTAAACCCTATGTTTTTATCCTCTGTACCCAAATATTTAACTTTTTCCCGAAAGACAATTATTGAAATTATAACAAATTTATGCGTTGCAAATACACAATATATTAATTTGACACAAAATGAAGAAATGCATTCTCAAAACAATGTGAAGAATGAATGAATGAACACACATTTAATTTGAACCGTTCACTTCTTCTTGAAGAAGTAATAAATGGGCTTTGGCGGCGTCGGCTGTGCTCGGCTTCTTCTCCTCCGCGGCTGTTCCCATGAAAATGTGGCGCCATTTTCAATTGTCACTCCGTACCTTTTATGGAACACAATTTGTTCCGGCATTTTGTCTGACTGAAGGGAAAAGTATCACAGGTGTCAGTTCCATTAGGTGTTTATTTCATTTTGGCCAAATATTTATAATCGGTCGATTGCCTCGTCAATATTTGTGGCCCAATCCTCGTCCGCCTCGGCCACTGCGATGTCGTAAAGTGCCGTTCTCGGCTTCTCTTTGTTCGGCATGTTTTTGCGGTTGATCAGCACCATCAGCGGGCATTTGCTCACTGTGCACAAATCCTCCCGAATTGTGCTCACAAATTTGTCCCTTTTCGCCAATTTGTCGCCCGCTCGCCAAACATAAACGACGTAAGCGCGGGAGGAGCCCAATCGGGGAGTGATTTCAAGCAGAAAATGATTGCTGAAGATGAAGCTGTCACTGTGTTTCAAGTTCAGTTGGCCTCTCAGGCCGAGATTGGTGACGACCATTTTAGGCTAAACAAAATGCCATTTAGTAGACTGAGATTAAACAAAATGCCATTTAGTAGACGAGATTATAATCCAATATTTTGGCTAAACAAAATGCCATAGACCAGGCAGGGCTCCCATCGAAAATTTCCTGAAATAGGACAATACTAGTTAAAAATAAGATTTCGGTTCAAAAAAAAAGAATAATTTTAAACGTCGTTTTGGGGTTTAAATGACGCCATGCCATGCTTTCCCACCTTGCCCAGCTGCTGTTGATTTGGCCACAGCACGAACAGTTTGGCGGTGAACCTCACACAAGTGGGATGGTCCAGCAACACAACCATCGTCTCCGACTTGAAATGAGTGCTGAAAAGCACATCCGAGTCCAATTCGGTGTTGGTACACCCAAATTGCACAAAGTATGATTGGGCACTTTTTTGGTCCAAATTGGGGGACACCGCCAATTTGGCGTAGTGATGAAACTCGACGACAAAGTTGCGCTCGCTGATGCTTATTTGGTATTGTTTGTTCTAAAAATAGTTATAAATTTATCAATATGAACATATGTAAAATTGATTTAAAATTCGAGTAAAATGAAATGAAAATTTGTAAATCGCTGTAAGTGTACCGTACCACCCAATTACAGTAAATTGAACGCACCCATAAGTTCTGTTCTTGATTTCTGGTTGTCATATTAATGAACACGACGAAGTTGATGCATCGTCCTCTGGGAAATTCGAACTGACTTTTGTCCGGCACCGTCGCCGGGGGGTAATTCCATTTCAATTTGTCCGATTCGGGCAGCGAGTATTGGCGGCTTTTCATTGTGCCGCACCGAACGAAGAAACGGTAGCAGTGCAGCGAGTTGCCGGCCAAGCTCGGTCGCACCTCCAATGTAAGAATGTCCGGTTCACTGCAAGGTAAAAGGGGCAGAAATAAGTTAGGGACAAAGTGCCAAAATAGACAAAGGGTCAAACAATTGCAAGGGCCCGCTCTCCGTCCCCGACAGGGATGGATTTGGTTGCAGAATGTTGCTTCTTTTTTGGTCCCATCCTTTTTTTGTAAGAGTAACCTAAAGATTATTTACAAAAGAGGACCACTTTCGCTTATCACTGCTTTATCCCCTAATCAACGGATGTGCCAATGCCCGTGCATTGGTCGATCAGCAATCGATTAGCTTCACTACTTCCTACCCGCTGGCACTGTTGCTACTTCTGTACTTCTCCTCTTGACGTTCCCTCTGGGGAAGAGGATTAAGCATGGCATAGACATGACAAAGCAACGACAGTAATGACAATATGCGGATGGCAAATTCGCTAAGTAACGGCATTGTCAATTATCAGCAAATTTTATCCTATAATTTAAATTGTACTTTACAAAAAAAAACAAATTTTCAAAAAAGCTCTAACCGAACTATTGGAATAAAAACTTAAAAAAAATCAGACTTTCAAAGACTAAAAAATTTTTCCAAGCTTTAGGTTTGCGAATCTAACCCCTATTTCGACAAGTTCGAACCATTTTAGCAGTATTTTCAAAATTTTAAACGTGATTTGCCTAAATTTGAATTCTGGTCCGGTGTTCCGAGTGTCGGAAAACTTAGTTCGCATGATCAGCGTCCTTCAATAACCCATAAACAATTTATTAACCAAAATTTCAGCGGAATTGCAAAACCCCGGAAGCAACAATAATTTTATTTGTATAAATTATAAATAAATAAAATTAATAAAGAGGAAATCAATTAAAGTAATTTGAAGATGAAAAAATGTTTAAGAATGAAAATATATTGGGAATATTTATTTTTATATATGTACACATTCATATCTATGCATATATTGGTGGTATACATGTATGTATGTATGTATACATTTATTATATGTATGTATATTCAACCGTCATTTATTTAAAAATGATGCAATTGAATAAAAATGGTTGATTTTCAGGACAAATCTGATTCGAATGTTGCCAACTGCTAAATATTAATTGAATTTTATATTCAAATTTTGTCTGTCTGATAAAACATCCGTCGGATTGATTTGTTTTGTGTTTTGTTTGTCTAGACGTGAGCATTAATTAATGATTATTTATTTGTTTTTGATATTAATTCAATTCAATATTTCATTTCCAATTAAAATGCCGCCAAAATGTCTAATGGTCGACTTGCGTTAGGGATGGAATACGGGGGCACACCCCCAAAATGTCTAATGGTCGACTTTCGTTAGGGATGGAATACGGGGGCACACCCCCAAAATGTCTAATGGTCGACTTGCGTTAGGGATGGAATACGGGGCAGCGCACTGCTGGCGATTGGCCGACATTTGCGGCGCGGCACACAGCAAAAATCACAAAATGAGCTAAACTGATTATTATTGGTATGATTTGAAAGCCCTGATATGCTTATCTATATTACTTCAAAAAATAGGTTTATTTTTAGGAAAATTATGACTTGAAATGTTCTAAAATTCTGCGATTTTTACGGTATTAGGTCGTTTTGTAAAAACTGCCACCTTGGGCATTTAGTAAAAGTGCCATCTTGGAGGGTCCCGAGTATTTTTTGGTAACTTTGGCAGAATGGATTAATCGTTTAACTTCTGCCGAGGTATTTCTTTTTAACACATTAAGCTATCGAATGATACGAAGTTTCAAAAATGGTTGGGATAGACAAAAACATGCTCGGGACCCTCCAAAATGTAGTTTTAAAATGACCCAGCATGGATTTTTACTAATTCCCGCGCCGCAAATGTCGCCGCTTCACCCAACTGCTGGCTATACCCGTACCAAGGATGTAACCGGAAGCGGAAAAAAATTCGGCTTTTCCCCAATCAAAAATTCCTTTAAATTTCTCAAATATTCTCTAACCCTAAGGGTTCCATTAAAAAGTCTGGAAACCGAAAATTCCAAGCTAAAAGGTAAGAAATTCGGTCAAATCCCTGCTCCGTATCTTTAGAACAAAACATTCGTAAGACATCGGTCCCGGCTTTTAGGTTTCTGCTGATCAGTCAGCTGGGGATAACTCGGCTGATGGAAACTCTGCGAAAAGTGGTAAAGTGTATTCAGTTCTGTCTGCCCGAAAGGCGAACAAAAAATTTAGTCAAAATTTACAAATTTTCAGTGCTCATTTGCAAGCATATTATTGAAAATATGTATTATTATTAGGGCTGGCACTTTAAGGCACAAAAAATCGCTATTAAGGCGCCTAAAAAAGGCACAAAAAATTCCAAAAAAGGCATGAAAAAGGCACAAAAATGGCAAAAAAGGCAATAAAAATTTTTAAACACGAATTTTTCAAGACTTTTTAAAGCCAAAAATTTTTTAAATCAACAAAAATTATTGGAAATCAAAAGTGTTTTAATTTTATAAAAAACTAATTTTAGGGACACATTTTTTGACTTTTGATTTGCAAAAATCGATTTTTACTAGCGTACTTTTTGAATTTTGGTCAAAAAAATCGGGTTTTTAAGGGTGCTTTTAAAAAAAAATCAAAAAGTCAATCTTTAGGGGTGCATTTTGCCAATTTCCAACTAAATCCAAGACAAAAATGCCAAAAAAGGTATGAAAGAGGCAGCAAAAATGCAAAAAAGGCATAATAATCCCAAATGGAGTGAAAAAGGCAAAAAAAGGCATTATAAAAGTCAACATTGAAGCTTCAAACCAAGTTAAAAATGCGTTTTTCGTGCATATTAGCTCATACCGTCAGCAGAAAAAAGGCATTTGCCTTAAAGTGCCAGCCCTAATTATTATTTATTATAAATTTGAAAGTAAGGAGGTCTATTTCAAGTCATAATTCGCTTTAAATAATTAAGCGAATGGTTTAATATAAAAATATAACATTACAAATTTATGCAAATAAAATTTCTTGAAATTAGTAATTAAAGCCATCAAAAATTGGAGTAAACGAATGAAAAATATGCGCAGTTTGAAGGGAAAGTATTTTAGGGCGAAAATTGTGGAAAATCACCACAAAGTCTATAAAAAATATATATTGTATGTATGTATAATAATATATAATAAAGAAATGATAGCAAATACAATAAAAAAGGGAGGCGGGGATTATGCCGCGGGAGAAATTGAATTGCAAAAGAAGAGAATGGAGAGGAAGGAAACCACCGATGATGCAAAGTATTCGAATATCGTCAGATGAATGAATGAACGATGGAAGGACCCGCCGGGGTTCGGGCAGCCGAACTTTTGGGCTTTTGGTCAAAACTCCGCAAACTCTTTGGCACATTTTTCGGTGCCCGAAATGCGCAAGGGCTCCTCCTCGTAGTCGTCAAAATTGCTCGAGTCGCCGGGGCCACGGCATTTTGGCAAGAAGGGCGCCTCCACCTGTGAAAACAGACAAATGACATGCAAATTTCAGAGTTAGCCAAATGTCAAGGCAATTAAATGGGCAGGCAATTGACGAATTGGGAAGGCCAAAGCCAAATAAAACCATTTTCAAACATTTAAGCATCCCCTTGTTAAAAAGGCGCAAAAAAGGGAGCCAAATGGCTTTTTTTAATCCGATGGCCAACTTTTGAAAAAGAAATGACAGAATTTTTTAGCAATTCTTTTTTTATTATTCAACTATATATATATATATATGTATTTATGTGTTATTTCGTCAAAAAATCACAGCATCAATGAAAGAAATGAAAAGTGCAGGGAAAGGAAAAGTGAATAAATTAATTAAATTAAAAAGAAAGGAAAATGCAACAAAACAAATGAATTGGTCATTTTGTTGCATTAATTCATTCATTCATTAAATATATGTATTAGTGTGTAATAATTGATAAAGTAAAGCAAAGAAAGGAATTGGCACAGTTTTGTTGTGAATAGCACACAAAAGTCGAAAATATCAAACCGAACGCAACAACAAATTACACGTAATGCAACAAATCACAGCGCTCAAAACGAAAGAAGGCGCCAAATTCGAAATTGAAGTCTTTTTCATCAAAAGTCGACGAATTTTTCCGCGTGAACATCCGCGTCGTCGCCTTGCGAATCGGTGGAGGGTTGTGGCTGCAACAATTCGTCCGCCTCGTCGATTTGTTCCACAAAGTGACGCGTGTCGTCCGGCCCGCTGACCTTTGGATAAAGTGCCTCAAAGGTACGCGGCACGTCCGCCGGCTGTTTAGCATTGAAAGAGGCGTTGAAGTTTGGCGGAGTGATCTGAAAGTGAGACAGCACGGGAAGGGTGGAGAAAAAGAAGACAGAGAAAAAGGGGACGAAAAAATGTTAGTGCCAAATGAGTGATAAGAGAGAGAGCCCATTAAAAACAGCAAAGTGCCGAAAACGCAAAGCAATCCATATTCAATATTCATTCATTCTTTGAATAAATTAAAACCAAACAAAAACAAAACGCCACAAAACAGTATCAATACTGTAAAGCCAAACAAATTATGTGAATGTGCTGTGTATTGTACACATTGGTAATGAAATGCCATTCTGCCGATTGTGATGCCAATTGACTGACTGACCTTTCTCTGATAGATGGAAATCCAATCGACCGATGCAAACCATTTGTGATTTTTGATGTCGGCGACGCCATTCTTCAAATTGCCGTACCTTTTGGTAAGGTCAACTTGCAGCAGATTCTTCAACAGATCCTTCAGCTCATTGGAGAAGTGAGACGGAAATTTGACCTGCAAATTGTGGCATTTAAAAGGCACAAATAATTTGAAATGAAAGCGATTGGTCGTCGGCTGACCTTTCCGGACACAATTTTCTCGTAAATTTGGATGGGCTGATCGGCGAAGAACGGCGGATAACCGGCGGCCATTTCATAAATGAGCACACCCAATGCCCACCAATCCACCGCTTTATTGTAACCCTGGAAAATGATGCTTTTCCGTAAATTTCCTTTGGCTGGAACATTTCAGCGCCGCGCTCAGTCGGCCAATTTCCCCCAGTGAAAAAGATTTCCGTCCCCCAAAATTTTTCCTAAATATCTTACTGCTGAAAACAGACTTTGCTGAGAATGATTTCGGGTGCCAAATACTCTGGCGTTCCGCAAAGTGTCCACGTCCGACCTTTGACCCGTTTAGCGAATCCGAAGTCGGTGATCTGTAAGTTTTTGTCGCTGTTGATGGCAATTAAAATGTGCCAAAGGCATTATCGATTGATTACCTTCAAATATCCGTTGCTGTCGATCAGCAAATTCTCCGGCTTCAAGTCTCTGTAGATCAAATCCAGCGAGTGCAGATATTCAAATGCCAGCACAATCTGCGCGGCATAGAAGCGCGAATGGGGCTCCGAGAAGCGACCAATGCGTCGCAAATGCGAGAACATTTCGCCGCCGCTGATAAACTCCAACACCATGTACAAGTTGCTGTTGTCCTGCAAAGTGTGTGCCAATAAACAAAAAAAAATATGAAAATCATTTAAAAATGCACACTTTAAATGAATATTGCATATTGACGAGGAAGGGAAAATCGATGGCTTGCAAAATCCGCTTTTCATTCAAAGTATGTTCCACCTAAATTTCAAGTTTCAAAATGGCATAATTAAAGTATGAACTGGCTGACCTGCTTCAGCTTGACGACTTTTTGCTTGTCCAGAATTTTCATCGCAAAATATATGCCGGCCTGCTTGTGCTTGACCAGCATTACTCGACCAAATGAGCCCGTTCCGAGTGTTTTGATCCGATCGAAGTCATCCAGACATGAGGTATTCTACATAAGATACCATATTTTAAAATTGAATAATTATGTGTCCAAACCAATTAAAATCAAATCCAAAAATTAAGCCGACAATTATTTGTTGTTTTTAAATTAAATATTCCCAATTTTCCCATTCTGTCCATTTTGCTACCGTATTCTGTCTGTGTTTCTCATAAATGTAAGTACAATTTTTGAATTGAGGGCACTTTTTCCCATTTAATCCAATTTGGCACAGTATCTCTTCAGCCTCCTCCCCCGCGGGGGGCTCCTTCTTCCTCAGTTTCAAGTTTCACCAACCAATTTCATTTTCAACATTTTCCCCTGCACTTTTATGCCATTCCCACTCCAATTCTTTCAGTCCCCCGCCCAATAATATTTTGTCGTCGCCTTTCACTCGTTCGATGAACGGACATAAATCTGTCCAAACAAAATGCTCGTCTCGTCTGGGCCGTAACACTTTTAGGAGAATTGAATTTTGCCGTTAAGTGAGTGCAGCAGCAGCGGCAGAGTGGCGCCGTCCAAAAATAGTCACCCCTCCCGCCTCACCCTCTCTCTCTCCCCCACTCTCTCTCCTCTCCAGGTCTCTCCCATTCGCTCCCGTCTCACCCTCTCTCTCTCCCCCACTCTCTCTCCTCTCCAGGTCTCTTCCATTCGCTCCCGTCTCACCCTCTCTCTCTCCCCCACTCTCTCTCCTCTCAAGATCTCTCCCATTCGCTCTCTCTTCTCTGCCCCATTCGCTCTCTCTCTTCTCTGCCTTCACTCTATCTCCTTTCTGCTTCTATTTTTCAAATTTCTCTCCCAAATTATGCGTAAAAGCAAACAAAAACAAAATTTTATTCCTAAAACAATTTTCTCCGTTAGCATTCGACACCAAAAAGCGCCCTTCCGTTCGTTTCTCCGCTCAGCAAACAAAACATTTAATGACAGTTCCTATTTTTGGGTGCCAATTTTCTACAGTCAGATACAAATATAGCCGCAGGGAAAGGACATAAAATTAAAAATGGATGAATGAGAGAGAGGGGAAGAGGAGAAATGGAAATGTTGATTCGGCATGGCAAAAAAATTAGTATTTATAAAGCACCAATTGGCCGGCCCCTCCTCACCTGCCATTTCAAAAATGATCGCATGGAGTGCCGAATTGCCGACTTCAGCCAAAACAGTTCGGCACGGAGGTTGAATTCGTGCGCCCCTCCGGGCAACGCGGCAACTGTGGCTTGACTGAAAAGGTCGTACACTTTCTGCACAATGCTTTTGCGCTCGATTGCCAAAGTGACGGTGCCCTTCAAGGGTGGCCAAGATTTGGCGTGACGAAATTCAGGTCGAAATAATGGACAATTGTCGGATTGGGCGGTGAAGGATGCGTTGTTTGAGTATTCGACATTTGCCGAGCAAACAATGCCACCGTTTGACGGCAACGACGACGCTTTCCTCGTCTGCTGCTGCTGCTGCAGTTGTTCTTTTGTTTCTTGTCCACAAACTTTGGTGTCCTCTGCAGCATCAACGGGTCGCTGGTGCTGCTCCATTTTGATGTCTTTTTTTTCTCCGATCGCTTCGAATTTTGGCTCATTTTTCGGTGCGTTTCTTCGCACCGGAATGCCCGAAGTAATCCCTCCAAATTTGGTCGAAGGGCCGCACGGAAGGATGGGCAGTCCGAAGTGTAATGGCGGTAATTTTGAGTTGGGTTGCTGCTGCCCCGCGCTTAGCTGTTGGGCCATTTCCTTTTGTTTCGGCTCAACCGGTGGAGACAAAGCCGAAGTGGCGGCGGCTAACAGTGCGCAGGAAGGGGACAGCGGGGAGGGGTCCTCATTTCTCCCACCCTCCTCGTCGCCTCCATTTGAGACTGTCGTTGCTGGCGGCGACGACGACGAAGAAGAAGCAGTCGCATTGGCCGAGAAAACTCTTCGCAACGGATAGGGCCCATTCGAAGAGTCGTTCAGAAAAGAGTGGTGGTGGTGCTCCATTGGCATGCGCCGCACATTCTCCCGCTGCTGTTCGTTGGCATTTTGTTTGTTTTGCACGTCGAGAAATGGTAACGGAAGGCAGCGATACAATTGGGGCTGATCCAAAACATTTTCATTCTTCATGGCTCCCCCCCACTGCTGCTGCTGCTGTCGACAAAACCAATGCGACGGCGCGTGTGCCAAAGACTGCGGGGAATGGCTGCCCAAAGGTGCGGCCTCGCCATTACGCTGTTTGGAATGCCTTGAGGACGGGCGACTTCCACAACGACAACCTGCCGAATTTTCAAACTCCAAACAGTCGCGGCCGAATTGATTCGCTTCTTGGTTCGGTTGCTGCTGTTGACTGAGTGCGAACATCGATCGCGAAAGGTTATCTCGCTGATGGGCTGCTCGTTGGCTTTGTCCAAATGTGATTCTGTCCTCTTGCTGCTGCTGCCGATCGAATGGGGACGGCACTGCGATCAGAAAGGAGGAGGAGACCATCTCCAAAAGGTTCGCTTGCTGCTGCTGTTCCGTTGCTTGGAAAAGTGTCGGACGATTGGATGCAATTAGCGAATGGATGGATAAATAATGGAGGATTTGAGCCAGGGGGATGGGAGTGTGTCCGTTAATGATATAGCTCAAAGTGGATTTTATTTTAATCCTAAAAAATTAAAATGAAAAGTCGAAGACCAAAAATGGGACCAAATATGCCACACCGATTATAAGCAGCAGTCAATGCATATACATACATATGTATATGCATGTGCTAATGTTGCAGTCCAATGCCTAATTTGGAAACGAATAAGCATCTTAATTTGGGCGCATGGCATTGAAAAAATATATTGGGGAAAATTGAAAAAAAGAAAAGAAATCAAAAATGTAAATTAGCTAATCCAAAATTTCACATAAAAATGTGTTTAAAATGCGTATGTAAGAGAAAGCAAAGCACCTGGTAAAAGTGAGAGGTTTGTTCAGAAAAAAAGAAAGCGAATTGAGGGAGGAGGGGGGAAGGGGGAGGGGGAAAGGAAGGGGGGAAGGAAGGGGGGAAGGGGGAGGGGGAAAGGAAGGGGGAAGGAAGGGGAGAAGGGGGAAAGGAAGAGGGAAAGGGGGAAAGGAAGGGGGGGGGAAGGAAGGGGGAAAGGAAGGGGGAAAGGAAGAGGAAAAGGAGGCAAGGAAGGGGAAAAGGAAGGGGGAAGGAAGGGGAGAAGGAAGGGGGAAGGAAGAGGG
>JAKKIK010000908.1:0-21473 GCA_024500135.1 Heterodera carotae | reverse complement strand
GGTATAGAACCACATCCCTACTTAGTTTCGGGTTTTGAATGGTTTAGGCTATGTTCGTTAGAACCCACCAATGTTCGTTTCAAATCGGGTACCCGCGACGATTTGGTTTCATATCGGGTACCCGATTTCAAATCGGGTGATTTTTCAAATCGGGTGATTTTTCAAATCGGGTGCAACATATATATTGTATGTATATTTATAAATTTTTTTACTTCAAAAAAAATATTTAAATGTATGTTTTCTTTATCTCTCTCTGAGATGCATTATTGCCAATTGTATTGTCTACTTTCGGGAAAAAACCTTTGTTAAGTTATTGAGAATTTAAAGTTTATTATTTAAATGCTGCCCATTGTCACTATGGGTAATTGATTATAACTCCAAAAATCTTAGTTAGATTGTAACATCCATTCATTACATTCATCTAGTATAAAATGATATGTGATGGCATAATTGTGGAATCTGGCTAGCAGTTCGTCGGTCTCTATGGTTCGCTGATCTAGGACAAATCAATTAATGTTATTGTATCAACAGAATTTATCAATAATCTTGTATTACATAAATAATAAACCATAAAACCATTTTTTACTAAATTCTAGAATTCTTTGTGGCCAAATGGATTTATTACAAAAACACTTTCGTCTCTATAACTCATTTCAATTTCATGACCAAATTTTGCAGTAAGCGAATTATCTGTTGAGCCTTAAAAGCTTTCAATAAAATTTAAATGATCTTTGTAATTTTTTTCTTAATTTATAAATAATAATCCGCAACGGTTGATTATTTTTCGCAGCGAAATTAGGTTTCGGCTTGTGCTTTTAATTGACTGTGTTGAATTTTATCGTATTAAAAGGGTTGTTATTTGATAAAACATCTTGACAATGTTAAAGCATTGATTAATTTAGTTCGCCTTTTTCGTTCAATACATGCCCCCAATCTCCAATGTATGTTTACTGGATTTGGAGACTAAAATTAAAAATCGTATTATCTAATAGAACCAGAGTACAGATAATTATTTAAAGAATTAGAATCATAAAATTGAGACGTGTTTATTTAGAAAAGATTTATTTGATCTCATTTACTTCTTTTATGTTTTGCTGTAAAAGGTGATTTTTGTTAAAAATTTGGAGTGATATTTATACAAATTAACTAACACTATTCATTAAAATATTCAATATTCCTCCTCAAGGCCCATGAAGCTGGATCTATTCCTTACTATGTTTTCTCTAGAGGTATATATCACTATCTCCAGACATAAACATTGATTTGGAGAATGTAACCTTATTGCAAAATTGTGACAAGTTTCTATCATAATTCCTTTGGTGTTATTTTTCATTAAAAAAATAAATTTTTTGGTCATTAAGGTTTTTTTGCATAGCTTTTTTTCTTAAATTTTTAGTGCAGGTTTTTCCAAATATCTTATTTTTGGGCTAAATCTGAATCTAAACCTTTGACGCTCACTTACTCATAGATTTAGGCACTCGGCACTTTCCCTTTTTTGTCTAAACCAGGTGGATTTTTAAATTTGACATTTCATTTAAATTAATTTTTTTCTTACAAGATGAACGGAAGATGAAAACAAACGCTTCGAATTCTTCGATTTTTTGCTCCTTAAGTTATCAATTTTATTTATTTTGATTTTTAATATCGCCAATTTCTGCATTTAGTCCTAATTTTCATTAATACCCACATAGCAGAAGAGGTATTCTTCTTTCGGTTTTCTCGTTGTTCCCATGTTGTAGACATTATTCTATTAAGATACAATTACTTAGTATTTAAATCACGGTGTTTCTTCTATTTTTGAAATTTATTTATCTTCACTCAAAGATTGTAAGTTCGTTCACTTTTTTGAAAAGATTCTATTTCTTTTTAAATTTATGTACATAATTCATGGTTGTCTTATTTTCTTAAAATCTACACTCTTCAAAGCGATATATATTTTGTTGGGCAAAATTTACTTATTAGCATTTGTGACCTTGTCCAAACTTTTGTATTTCGAAAGGTATTAATTACAGTCTTTAATATTGTAGTTATTTAAAATCAACAGTCAGTATATTTTTATATTATATTTCTCAAAAACATGTCTGTTAAGCACGTTTGATGAGTGCAGCGTCCGCATGTTCTTGTCGTCATTCTGTGCTTGTTTACGATTTTCTAATTCTTGTCCTTGTCTTTTTTCAAATCTTTTGTTGGGCAAAATTTACTTGTCAGCATTTGTGACTTGTCCAAAATGTTGCATTTCAAGAGGAATTAATTATAGTCTTTAATATTTTAGTTATTAAAACCAGTTTTCAGTATATTTTATCTTATATTTAGCAATAACCGTTTTGTTAAACACGTATAGCATTCAGAGTAGGTGTCGGTATCTTAAAAGATGCAATCATGTTTTTAATTTAAAATTGGCCAAATATTTCAATTCTTATTTCTTTTTATTCTTTTTTTTTCTCTCAACCTTTCAAAAGTCTGTATTTGTTATAAAAGGTTTTTTTATTCTAATGTATCAAATTGTTAAAAATTGGACACAAATTTTTTGGGTTATTGTTTATAATTTTATTTGAACCGCAGAAAGTTTTAATTGGTTTTTGTTTATGAATCATTTATCATTATGTCATTTTAATTTTATCACCCTTTCAATTGCCATTTAAGTCAGAATAAACTCTTCATGTGCAATATACGAATGAGCGGTGCATATTCAAGTGCTTTTTATTTTAATAGATTCTAATTATTTTGTCTATTAATGTCTAAACTGGGATTAACATGAAATGGAGCAAACCCGGATTTTAGGCAAAAAAATCAACTACTTCAAGCGGGTCTTCGACCATTGGCCCTTTTTGTAAAATTATTTATTTCTTATTAAGGTTTCATAATTTTATCTGAACAATTAATATAATGTTACTTCATTTTCTTACGTTTCTGTCTCAACCATAGGCCATTTTGGGATTGGGTCGCTGTTGTATTCGGTTGGACATTTTCATTTTTTGCCATAAATGGAGTTCTTAATTGTGGGGGAAAGGGAAGTAAAAGGAGTTGGAAAATACATGTGGTGATTGCAGCAACACTTGACTGACCATACTCACAATACACAGAATTGGTGTGGAATCATTGGCAGTTGTTGCTGCTGAAAGGAGGAGGAAGATAGTGCACCATGAACGTCGTTAGGCGCAAATTGATTCTAAAATTAGAGGGGGAATATGATGGTTTAGGTTTCCGATTCCCAATTGATTGTTCCTCAAGCGCTTCTAAAGCAATTAAACTTGCATTTTAAGGGCATTGACAAAAATTCAAGTCAGAAAATATAATTGTGGTTTTCAAAAATTTTGGATTTTTTAAAAAATTATTAACTTTGGCAGAATCAATCAATAAATCTTTAAGTGTGGACACTTCTAAAAATTTAATTGTTAGGTGCTCTTTCTATTTAAAAAATTTTTTTTTTATTATTAGTGACGTTCGATCTTTCCGGAGCGACATCATGTTGAGGCAAACTTTTGTATTAATATTTTTTTTTTGCAATTAAAGCATGTGGTAGCTTTTTTATTATTGTATTCCTTCATTTACGTGAAAAATTTCTCAATCGTTTACTAAAAACAATTAATGTAAAATTAGTAAGAAATACATAATTGAACTTTAAACTTTGCGTCATCAAAAATTGTAAATTTATTTATTCTAAATTTTACTATTGTCTTTATTTCAACAACAAAAAATTTTTATTGACGGTTTTATTCTTTGCTGGCATAACACATTTTCTCGCAATAATACAATTGTTTCAGCTTTTACAATTGGAATGACATTCTGGACCATCCTTTTCCACAACCATTTGGCCAAATATATATAAAAGAAAAGGCTCCTAGTAAAAATTAAAATAATAACTTTTAGAATGTCGTATTAAAAATAGAATGGAATTTTAAAATGATAATTGATTCAAAATTGTAAATAAATCTTTGTAAATGAGTTTTTTATATTAAATAAATATATTTAACAAACAATTACATTAAATAATCAATGCTTATCTTCCAACATCAATTTTGAAATCACTTGGCAAGAACAGATTGCAACGGGGGGATAATCACAATAATTTTAAATTTATTAATAAACCATAAAAGCTAGGTTATTTGGCTCTTCACCCGAAGAAGACAAGACCGAATATGAACTTCGATTCACGTGATTAAAATAACAAATTTCATAAATTCATAACAATAAAGATAAAATAATTGAAATGAATAAAAAAGTGCTGTAAATTTCTTTTTATTAAATTACTTAATTGCAAACAAATATAATCACGAAAGGCATGAAATCCAAAGTCAAAATAATATAGAAATATCTGTCAATACGAGATGAAAAACAAAAGCTAAACAAATAGAGTATCTCCTTCGAATAACTCCTAACAAATCTTAAAAAGAAACCAAAGATAAATTATTGTTTGTTTTTAACAATTGGGATTTTATGAACTAATTTAATATTAGCGTGGCGTTTGCGAACAGCTCAGAATGCTTTGGTGCGAGGCAATTAATTCCGGATCTGAATAGACCAGAGAATTTACAAAGTTCATGATATCCATAGTGAATTTTGTTTTTATTTTACCTAATGTTATAATTTTTATTTCAATACTTTTTCTGACATATTTCAACCAATTTCGAAGGTCAATCAGAATCATTATCAGTTTGTTGTTGATCATAATCATCGTTAGCATCATCAGAAGATCATGCGAAGGGCACAGTTTCCATATCAATAATTTATTTATTATCGTTAGTATTGCAATAATTTTTTAAGGATAATTTTAGACTGTATATGCGGCGGACCAGTAAATGTAACCACAGTCTGTTAACATTAAATTTTCTTTTTTATTAATATTTGATTATGTTTGAAGGTCTAAGTACAATATTTGTCGTCTTGATTGCAAAAAAAATATAATTTTCTTTTTCGATATTTGATTAATTGCATAAATAATTATTTATAAAATCAGGGTTTTAATTTTCTTTTTAGATAAGTACTTTTTATAAGTCCAAGAAAAAAATATTTTTACTAATGCTCAATCACAAACTGGCATTAGGAATTTATTGCATTAGTGTTTTATGAATTATAAATAGATAATTCGTTTCGCTCCGTAAGTGCAGTCATCTGTATTATTAAATGTATAACATTTTGTTCCCAAATATTCTTTATTATATTCTCTGTTCCTTGTTTCGTAACAAAGCTAAAAGTTGCTACTATTTAATTTTAAATATATAGGTTCATAGACTATATTATGAATTATTTAAAATTACAATTTCTTTAAGTAAGGTTCTTTAGTAAATGCATTTCATAATCCTTCAGGTGTCTATTCCACGGTGTTTCTTTGATTTCTTTAAATGCGTGAGCAAAAGACAAACGGTTTTGGATTAGTTTGTTAATAATTATTATTATAGGATATTTACAACCATGTATTCCTTTTTCATATCAAAATGTTTGTCTTTTTCTTATTTGGTATAACAGGAAATGGCAAATGTTTTAAAATACTATTTACAAAAAACAACTTGTATTCTGCGCAACAAAACTGGACTCAAAACCCACTTTACTTTTTTTCCCAATGTGTATCTTTCATTACTGTATAAGCTTTACTGTGTATCCATTATTAAAGAACAAACTCTAATTTGATTATTCATTTTGTGGCTCAAGTAGATTTCATTGTCTTGACTTTGAATTATTTTCCTTTTCCATTCAGATTTTTCTTTACAACATTGACAGCGTATTATTATAATTAGATTCTTTTGTTATATACCCAGTTTCTTTGGAATTTTAATTTTAATTTTTTTCATACCAAATCTTTATTAGTTTTTTTCTTTCAAAAATAAAATTAATCTTCATTAATTAACTTTTAGTAATTATCAAATTCACATAATTATTAATAGGTATGTAGTCTTTTTTAAATTGTTAAATTATAGATGAATTTTTGTAAATCTTTAAGCACGTAGCCATGATTTATTCCGTATGGGAATCGCCCGGTGTGTTGCATATTTTGTTCGACAAAAAGGTATTTTATTATAATATAATATTAAAAGCGTAATTAAGTCTGATTATTATTTTATCCTTTTCATAAAAATTTAAATTAAATCTACAACGCACTCGTGATGTGTAGCTCTTAATCGGTAGATTATTAACCTAGCACCATTCTTTTTATCGATATTGGTCTTTCCATTAATAATAATATTTTTTGCAGCAAATTTTGCTTACTTTTTTTCTTTGTTTTAAAATATTCCATCCTTCAAATGAATTTAATAACTTTTCTTTTTTTGTTCATTGTTTTTGTAAATTTGAAAATATTCTTTTTAATTTGCAGAATTATTTAAGTTTATCAAATGTTTTATTATAACTAAATTTTAATGGTCACATTTCGACTTATACAAATTAAATTAGAAATCATTCTTTGACCTTTTAAATTATTTTGTAGCTTTTCAAGCATATATTCTAATGTCTCGTATTTTTTTGCTTTGCCAGTAATTGAAATTGTCGATATGGGATATTTATTTATCTTTTGAAGTCATTATTGAACGCAAATATTATAAATAACCTATTGCCCTGATTCAAACAAAATTTAATTGGTGTGGTTTCAAATAGATTTTTTGTTCTTTTTTTGATGTCTTCGTTGCGGAACTAAAGTTTTTTTTAAACCAAATCAAGAAAATTATTTTCTATTATATTTTAGCCTAAAAATAGATGGGACTCTCTACATTAATAGACACTCAACTTAGGTAACCGAGAATGGCAATCACCGAAATGAACAATAGAACACAGACAACTTTGTAAAGATAAAGATTTTTAATTATGGTATTAATATAATTTTTTACTTTTTCGTAATATCAACTTCATAATTTTCTGCTCTTCTTTTAATAATTGGCTATTTGTCAGACTTTTTTGTCTTTATTAATAGTGTGTATTTGTTATCCTATGTAAAAATCATCATTTACATTTATGTACTGATGAAATCCTTTAGTCGAATGTTGATTTGTTATTTTTACTTAGGCTGGGACCCTAAATTTTATTTAAAAGTAACGTGTACTGAACGACTATCGCAGAGCCATTTTTTCCTTTTGTCGAAGCGCTTGTACATATATTTCGCAGCTTTACATAACAGATGACTACTTTGTGTTTAAATCCATTGATTATTTTTTAATTTTTGTTCCAACTAACTTTTGTTCATTTAATAATTTAAGCGACAGATTTAAAGATTACTATTTAAAACATGCCATATATACTACCCGACAATAGCTTATAATAGCGGTGCCAGTATTATTTTGTAATTTTGAAGCAGTTTTCTAATTAAATTCAACATTCGCCAACTTTACTGAATGATGGTCTCAATATTGGTTAAATTTTATTATCATGAACACCTGCACGATTGAATAAAAAAGCTTCCGTATGTTTTATTTCGTTATCCTGTACTGTATAGTTTTTTATACTTTATGAGAAACAATTCTAAATAGTTGAAATACTGCATTAAAATAGTAAACTTTATTATTTTGGTTTTACATTATTTCGAAAAAGTCTTTTATTTATTAGAATTTCTAATTTAATTCTTCGCGTGAACTTTGATTCATCTATTTGTACAATGTTACCCAGTCCTCCAACGGATTAAATTTGATGATGCAAGCAGTACTATTTCATTCTTTGATTAATTATAAATATAAAGAATTAATGTATTTATATTTGTTTTAATTTATATTCAGTTTGAATGGAAAATTTAAGTTAATTTTTGTATGGCATTGTTCAGCCAATATCTTTAATGCCTCATAAGTACCATCATGTGATCAATGTCATGGCATTATTTGTTTTTACTGTGATGTGGCTGTCAACTCTAGTACTAATTTATATCATTCACCAAATAAGAAAAGTCTGTTGATGGCATTTTCGGCTTGCAAAAAGCGCTTCACAAATTGGATCAAAGTGCAGTGGCAAACCTTGTGCAACTTGACCTTGACTAAGCATTGCTATTGCAGATTGTCGCAGTAGTGCGGGATTTGTTAATTTGTATGTTGTTAAAAATTTAATGTTTCGTTCAATATTTTGATTTATACTTGATGAGAATTAAGTTTATTACAAAGTTCGTTTTCCACAATAAAGTTTTAAAAAAAGTTTATTAATGCAGTTATTATATTATTTTAATTATCGTTGGAAGTTAATTTTGCTTGGTTACTGTTTTAATAGCTGTTCAACAATATTTAAAGTAAATGGCATTCCTTTCTGTTTTAGCGGACACTTAAAGACGATTATTTAAATTTACTTGCTTGTAGTTATTTAACAAAACATCTATGTTGGGTAGTGCCTATAGCCTTCCGAACTCCATATAGTGAATCCTCGGGATATGAATTATTTTAGTAAAAAGAGCATTTCTATGCTTTTGGTAGTAAAATTTTTCGAATTTCTTCTGCATATTGTTTTAATTGATTTATTTGAATTAGAATAGCAAATCAAATAATGATATAAAAATTTATACTCAATTTGGAACATAATTATCTTAATTTTGAATTGCTTCAAAAAGTCTGTTTTAATTTTTTATCTCATAAATTATGTGGTTTGAATACTCATCTATTTCGTTATCGCGGCTTCTTTATAATATTTATTTAACCTTATCTATTTCGTTATCGCGCTTCTTTATATTTATTTAACCTTATATAGTTAAAATTTTACCAAATTTTAGTTCCAAAAATAAAGCAAAGAATAATTTTTATCTAATATAATTTAAAAAACAATAAATTGTATGTTTGTGTTTATGAGAACATAGCATTTACCCATATTCGAAATTCTAAATATGTGCAATTTTTTTTTGTCTATATCTTTTCTTATTTTCAAAATTCAAAAACGTATGAAATTAAAATTATTGACTTCCTGACTGTTTATGGACTATCGGATTTCTGTAGGTATTTAAGTTAAATAGGTTAAAAAGACCATGTTTTTTTTGTTGAAATTATGACTTTTATAAAAAAAATTATATTCATTAAAAATGAATTTATATTGTGTTTAGAATTAAATTTTTTGCTCATTAATTGAATGTGGACAATCTAAGCATTTACCTTTTTGTAATAATTATAATTATTAATTTATTCACAGCTTTCAACAAATTTGATTTATGTATTTATTTATTTAGATGTGATTTTCTACATTGGGCTCTAGGCTATTTTTTAATTTTTTTATTTACAACTCTATTTTAGATGGTTTTGTTTTATTTTAAGGTAACCATTTTTATCCTACATGGATTGATGTGAATGATATCAGCGAGTCGAATTTAAAGATTGAATAAGGATTAGTGCCCCTAACATTTATATTGACCTTAATATTCGGACAATATTTATTTGTTTTATTCAAAAATTAAATGCGGCGTTTGGCACGCCGGTGGAGGGGCAAAGCGCGGCGGTTCAGTTCGGAAACCGTTTTCTTGTTGATAAAATTTTTATATTGTTTTTCCATTAAAACTTTATATTTAATTTTTATTTGTAAATTTTAGTTTTGCGTTCCTTTTTCTTAATTTATTTTTCCAAGGTGGACCTTTTACTTCTTTATTAGTAATTTTTGTTAATTTTTCTTTTACATTATTAAACATAATTTTTTCGGCTTTATTTATTTTTTACTTTAAAAGAATTAATTCTCTCTTTTTAGGTGTTTGAAACTTAAGTTGCAAAACCGGCTGACAATGTTCACTCTAAAAGTTTTATTAATTTATATTGGATAATAATTAGAAATATTATTAGCTGTTGATACAAATAAATTAAGCGTCCGAATTGCGTCGGCGTCGAGAGATACCTTCATCATTCACGAGACTGCGTTACAATTTTCACTCAAAATTATCATTAACAGCTGCTAATTTTACTTCAAATTAATCCTTTTTATTTATTTTTTGGTGTCTTTATCTTTGTTTAAGTTTGAAGGGCATCAACTTGTTATGGTTTTATTACCTTTTATTTTTTTTTGTTTTGTTTTAAAAAATTGATAATTTAAGCTATATCTACCTAATATATAATAAATTAATTAAACTTGTGTTCAATAAAGTTTTTCTGTTTGTCGACGTTCTTTAACAGTTTATGCTGATTATTTGAATCTGGCTTTCATTTTTCAGTAGCAGCAGAGTCAGAGTTCGGTGCTTTTGCATTCCAGTCTCACCATTTAAATTTGGCGTTTTTGATTCCATTAATATTTTACACATTTCCAAATCAAATTTTACGGGTTTTTTTATGATTTTTAGTGTTAATCATTAGAATACTTTACACAATTTTTATATTGCTTCACTTTTTTTGCTTAAGAAAATACTGGTGCTGTAAAAATAATCAATTGAAATTTTATGTTTTTGTATACTTTATTAACGAATTAAGCGTAAATTTAATTTTTTTTTTTTGTACATATCTATTACGTCTTATATGACAAATTAATTGTTTAAAAGATGTTCAAATCTATGATTTCTCTGTGGTGGGGGATCACTTCTTCCTTCTCTAATAGCTCTATTTATATCATAACTATGATTTTAGAACGGAAATGTCGATGAAGCCTTTTGAACAGGAACGGCGGCCAACGACAAAAAATTGTAGAAATATGTTTATTTGCTAAAAAAAATATCAACATTTATTATTGTGAATAAGCTTAATTAAAAGCCATTTAACAGCTAATATATGAATATTTTTGTGATAATTTAAAATTGCCAGAAAATTAGACCTAACTTTCTGAAATAATTCAAATTTTAATTCAACATGATTAAATTCTCCATTTTTTCTGCACCCACCTACTCAAATAAACCCACGACTTAAACATTTTCAGCCGAGGTTTTGTTTGCATATAAATACTAATTTCCTGAGAATTTTTAAAATTATTCACTCACTAATGAACTCATAAAATCTTTAATTGCGATGTTATTTATCAATGTTTCTTATCGGTTGAATTTATTAATATGAATTATATTAATGTGGATTATTTGGCAATTTGACTTTTTTATGAAATAACTTTATACGCTTGCTTGCTCTACAGAAACTATCGTGATGAAAATAATTGTTTGACATTTAAGAAAAATTAGTAATGTGTCTTGCCAAGCTTTATGCTTAAATAGTAAGACTTTTTGGTTTTTCAATTAAGATGCTTAACAGGTTTGGCTACATTGAATCGGACTAAGCATATTAAATCCTTTCATCTCAACTGGCTTTTTGCTCACTTCGAGCCTCAAGACATTCTCAAGGACACTTCACCTATTTTTTAATTGATTTTTTTGCCAATTCTGTTTGTTTAGTGCATAATACTAATGTTTTATTCACAAATATGTTTCTTATTGCGATTTATATTAATAATTTAATTAAAAATATGTAATTCTGGTTTTTTTTATTGTAAGTGCAACCTATAGCGGCGATTGCAAAAAAAAAAAAGAATCTTTATAAGTTAAAAATTTTTTTGACATATTTTTCACATAGTTTATTGATCTCCCTTTACTTGCTCACAGAAGTAACGCATTGTTTTTCCACTCTTAGGTTTGACATTTTCTGTACACTTAATTTATTTCGGTGTAAAACCTGTACTTTATTAAAATTTTATTTATAAACTTTAATTAAAGTTGTGACCAAACAACATTGATTACTTATTTTTTAGCACAAAATCCATTTGGAAATAAAAATGATAAAACTGCGTTTGGATTTGTACTCCCGTTTTTAATAATAAAATATATTCAATTACTGAATTTAAAAAGGTTTTAGTTGCCAGATACAATAGTTTGATCACATTTTCATTTAATGGATTCGAATTTTTCTTGTTTAATTTAGCAAATCATTATCTGAACTTTGATTTTTCATCTTTATTGCTTTATTTGGAAACTACCAAATCTTTTCATTTCAATAAAGTCTACATGTATTTTTCCAATTTAGTGAAAATTTAAAGCATTTCTTGATTTTATAAGCATTAATTAAAGTTTTGTTGGTAGACAAATGAATTTTCATTTTTGGATAAGCTTTTTTAAATATTCTTTGATAATAAATTCTATCATATTTTATTTGCAAATATAATTTTATTATAATATTTAGAAAAATTAAGTTATTATAATAGTAGAATGAAGTTCCATGCCGATTTTTTTTTGTTATACTTTAATCAGGTAACTTTAGGTGCTTACTTTGAATTTTTTCGCATGCGGATTTGTATTACATTATTTTCTTTTAAATTTTCAGATTTTTTACACTGTTCTTTTATTGCTTGTTTTTAAGATATTAGATCTTTTTATAAATCAACGCTGATACAATGATTGATGCCTCTTGTGCAACAATTGTTACGATTCTCCAACTATAATTCGCGGCGCACCTTGTCATTTTGCTAGTTTTTTTCTTTCCGCGATTTTATTGATAAAATTTTTGAGATTATATTTTTTTGTATCATTGATAATATTGTATAAATTTTCATCAAAGTATTAAGGGTTTATTTTTATTGCTGTAGAAGTGGCAATGCACCATTGGCACTTTATTAAATCCCATTAAAGAACTTTACGAAATAAGCAAAATTTCTTTTCTTCTAATTAATTCTAAATCATTTTTTGCTTACGTTTTCTAGAATCTATATAAATCTACATATATTTTCTTTTTAACATTTTTAACAAAAATAAATTAACAACCTAATTTTTTATGTGACATTTTTTTCTGAATACCATTGGTTTTGGGCTTTGATGATGCATTTAACATATCGGAATTATTAAGGATTCTAAAAATCTTATTTGTTTAATTTTATTTATGTATTCGACCCTCATGTTGCCCGTCGTTCTAAGAATAATATCTTGCAACAAGGCAAATTTTTCCTTTGAAATAATAAAATGTTATCTCCTTATTGTTCATTTACAATTCTAGACATTTTTAAGATTTGAGTTTTCTCTACTATTAACTGAAAACATTGAATTGATCCTTGAATTAAACACGAATTTATATTTACAAATGCTTTATTTATAAGTGTTAATTTTTGTTATCATTATTTTGAATTTTCTTTTCGAAAAAAGCAACGAAATAAAATATTAACAAGTAAATTTAATGGCTTTATATTCTTCAAAATACTGCAGTGTTTCAAATGTGAATCAGTATTTTATTAAGTGAATCAGTTTGTTAGATTGAGATTTGGAATTTCAAAAACAGACATATTATCTGACATGATTCAACCATAATTGTGAAAGAATTATATAGACTAAATATTAATGTGAACATATCGCCACATGCTAATTTTACGGTAATATCATATTTATGCAGAAAAAATCATCATTAGTTCGATCATATGCCCGTTACGTGCTTGCGTATATCGTCGGGAACCCAGTAATAGATGACCTTTTCATTTTGTTGGCATTCTTTATGTTTAAGATATAAAATACAGTATGTGAAATGTATTTTTATTAAATAAAAATATAAAATCAATTTTTTGTATCCAAATTTTGATTTTGTTTAAATTTCAATTTTAGAAAACGAACTTCGATGAGTATCAAATTAAACGATGGCTTTATTTAATTCATCATCTACAATAACTACAATTTTCATGAATTTTAAGGCAAATTGTTTAGGGTTTGATAAATTATATTTTTAAAATGACATGATCCCGATTTTCTTTATGTTATAAGTGTTTTGTAGACTAATCTTTTTAGATAAATATTTTATACGTTTGGTTTTTAATTTAAATAGTGTTAAATTGTGTTCTCATTATGAAAAATCAAGGATTTAAGCAAGTCAAGCAAAATATGAGGTAGCACAATTTTGGTGCCGAAACTTGTCGGTACTGTCAATAAATTGTATGGTCAATCGTATAATTTTGAATTTAATTTTCATCTATTCATTTTATAATTTTGTTACGGATTTGTAACAGTGGTCTTCTGGGAAGAGCATCCAATTTCACACTATTTTCAGTCTTTTTTTGTTCTCTTTTTGCAATTGTAATTTTCCCAATAATTTTTTTTTCTTAAAAGTTGTAAAATTGAGATTTGGATTTCTACATCAGACTATTATCTGACATGACTCAATCATAATTGCGAAGGAATTATTATCTAGACGAAACATTAATGTGAACATATCGCCCCATGCAAAAGTTATGAAAATTTATTAATTACATTTTTATAACAGTATTTAAATGTTATTGATAAATTTTAACATTCCTTGTTTTTTTTGACAGTAATTTTTTTATCTTTTTTATTACATAACTTTGAATTTATCATTTCTGCTGTCTTATTAACTTTATATATGTGTTTTTAACCATATTTTTACGGTAATATTTATAGAATTTTTATGCAGAAAGTAATCACCATTAGTTTGATCAATGCTCTTCACGTGCTTAACATATGTGGCATGCCTCCGTTTGCTTGCCGTTTCATTTTTTGATTGGAATTCTTTATGTTAAGATATAAAAGTACTGTATGTGGAATTCATATTTATTAAATAAATATAAAATTAATTTTTTATTCAAAATTTTGGATTATTTTTTAATTTCAATTTCTAACAACCTAACTTTGA
The DNA here is from genome assembly GCA_024500135.1 of Heterodera carotae. Lineage (NCBI taxonomy): Eukaryota > Metazoa > Nematoda > Chromadorea > Rhabditida > Heteroderidae > Heterodera > Heterodera carotae. The sequence continues at coordinate 7,014 of JAKKIK010000908.1, read as the reverse complement.
TGAGTATCAAATTAAACGATGGCTTTGTTTATTTCATCATCTAAAAGAACTATTATTTGCTTGAAAATATTACAGTACGCATAGTCTTCTGATTTCAAGAAATCTCGAGGTGAACACACGATACATTTTGCAAATTGAAAAATATTGAAATATGGGGACAAAATATTTCAAACCAAGAAAATATATCTTCAATTTTATTCATAAATTTTACAATTTTCAAACTACCAATCAAACATGTGGGCAAAAGACTGACCCCGTCGATGTACAGCTACAGAGTGTAAATTATAACGTCAATTGACCTCTATAGAATATAATTATGCGCATGAAAAAGACACTTTTCCTTTGAAGAAATGAAGAGAAATGAGAGTAAATGAAAAGTGAATAGAATTGGTTGTAAAAGTAGAGAAAATAAAACGCAGATAATCTCCAGTTAAAACGAACAGTGAAAAAGGAACGATAAATCATTTTCTAAATAGGAGAATAGTTTATTTGCGTTTTATTTAACAGTCTTAATTGCTTTTGTTGTTTTTTATTAGAATTACAATTTAGAAACTAAGAACGAATCAGCCGTTTCTTTCTCTACATATTTCGTTATTTTCACCTGTGTTCATTTATTTTTCTCTACTTTCACCGCCTTTTTTTATTCACTTTTCATGCCTCATTTATCCGCATAATTATATTCTATAGAGGTCAATTGACGTCAATAATTTACACTCTGTAGCTGTACATCGACGGGGTCAGTCTTTTGCCCACATGCATTGATTGGGGTAATTTGAAAGAATTGACCAAATGGATGTTCCACCAAATGTACATTTTTCATTTGATGCATTAACTGATGGTTTTAAAATTGACCTTAAATTCATTTATAAGAATTAAAGTAAATCTTTTTAAATTTAAATATTTTCATCCCAATTTGAATATTTTCAGTTCTCTTACGAAATTGGCACTTCAAGATTAACCACTCCCCCCTCACCTTGAAATTTTTTGAAAACATTTTTGTTTTTAGTAACGAGTTGAACTGCCCTTTGACCAAATTTTGTACTTTAACGCCCGATCTTCAATCAGATTATCCCTGGATTGCCTCGATACGGACTATAAGGATAAACGATTTAGAAAAATTTGTCAAACACAGATATTTTTTCTGAATTTCACGCTTCCAGATTCTTTCAAATACTTTAAAATTATTGCCTGTTTCTTAAATTTTTTCTTGTGTCTTAGCTTGAGTCTTGTTTGGCTCGATTTTTTAGTATTATTATTCAAAGCATTGAATTGATCCTTGAATTTATTGCTTTCTAAAATACGAATTTATAACTACATTGCATTATAATTTGTCTAATAGCTTTTAAATTATAATTACAATTAAAAGCTAAAAAAATGCATATTTCACACCTTCAAAAAGGTTAATTTTACAATTCTGGATATTTTAATATTTGAGTTTCTTCTAATAATAAACATATATTTATAATGTAATAATCTTCAGCCAAAAATCCGATCCAAATCTTGTACTTAGTTTATTTTATACCGATTTCCGTAATTCTCTTAGTAGATTTAAAAATAAAAAGTTTAATGCTAGATACTTTTATTTTTTCAATGAATTTTTAATGATAAGAGGTCGAAAAGAAAGAAATTCTTTTTAGAATTTTCAATTACTTCAAAAATATTTTTTTTGCTCAATCTAAAAATTTTTACCCACTTAAAAATTTTTGGCATTTATTTTTTGGTTATTATCACAGCAGTAGTAGTGGTTCTGAGTATAGCAATGATTTAGCAGTAATTATTGTATCATGTATCTTCAATTGTATAAGGTATTACCTATCTATTGTATTCTATTCTTTAGTTGTTTTGCTTCATGAAAATATTCTAATTTATTCAATCAAAGAAATATGTAAATTTATTTAACAAAAAATTAAATTAACATCTTGATTTTTTAATTTGATATTCTTTTCCTGAATACTCATTGATTCAGATCTTGTTTATATGCTGTTCTAAATCTATAAATTAAAATTCTATTTATGAATTCATTTTAATTCAATGAAATCTTTTGCCAAATTACATTGTGCAGCTTTTTACTTCCTTTTTTTGCTGTTGATTTATGTTTTGTGTTTTACTAATTTTTGCTACGGTGTAGTCCAGGCTAGGTTTTAAATTGATGAACAGCAGCATTATTTTGATTAAAAAAAGCATAAACAGGTATTTGCAGTAGAATTTTTTTATTCAAATTTTTTTCGCTTATAATTGTTTAAATAAAAGTAATTTTCATTTCAAATTTAAAAATTTTATTTTAGCAAAGGTTTTGTATTGTGCATGGAACAAAAGGTTTTTCGCTTGTTTTAAGTATATTACTAAAAATGTAAAGCTTGTCAAATTTTTCATTTTTTATTTTCATTATTATTATCTATCATAATACGAAAAAATCACTGTTATCTAAAAGGAACTGATTAGTCTGGTAGCTATTTTTTGCAAGATGGTTTGCAGTTATTGAATAAGTATTAAAGATGCAATATTAATCATTTAAATCTTAAATATTTTCATTTAATGATATCTTTGTAAAAAAGGACGTTTTTATATTTATAAATTTTGTTGTGGTCTAGTTATTTATTTTTGTTTTGTATCAAAGCTTGTAATAGTCTATTAAATTTATTACAGTTTAAAAAATAAACGATTTCGCCCAAACTTGTTTTCTAGATAAAAGAGTTTGCCAACCTTCGATTTCTAAAGAAAGAAAAGTCATGTCGACCTGCGTTTTAATGGTTTACCATTTACGAACATACCGCCTGCTTGGCAAATACTTTATTATTGAAATTTTATTATTAATTGGTCTATATTTATTCTTTTATATTGGTTTTTTTGCAGATATCTTTTGTTTTTTATATTATGAATTTACTAGTGTTTTACAATTTTGCACTTAAAGATGTTATTTATTATATAACATTCTTATAGGTTGCCCATAATTATAAACTTTTAATCTAATTGCGTATTTTTTTTTGAAAAAAAACATATCTTTAAATACAATTCAGGCTTATAGTGACAAAAATTATTGTGTATATTAAGTAAATTTTTTTTTTATTTTAATCCAAATATTTTATAAATGCTAAAAATTCTTTATCTAATTAATCCTCTTATTTTGCGTGTTCATCGGAAATTTTGTTGTGATCTAGTTTTTGTTGTATTATGAAAAAATTATTTCATTTACACTCAGAATTAACTTTTTTTTTAATAAATTTGAATATTTATGAGTTTTATCTTAGGTGAATATTTTGTAAGTAACTTTTCATTAAAGTATTAAAGGTTTATCTTATTGCCCTGGATTTGGCAATTAAATGTTTTATTTAAACTGGGATTTTTACGAAACAGGCAAATTTTTGCTCTTTAATTAATTTTAATTTCCTTTTTTGGTGACTATTTTTTAATTTGGATTGTTTTCTTTTACAATTTTGGATATTTTTAATAGTGAATATTGTCTATATAATATTAATAAATTAGTTGTTAAAATTAAATTTTAATTGTTGAAGATAATAAAAATGGTGTTAGATATAGTGCATATTATTCTTAACATGTCCTTACATATATTTAAAATTAATTGCCTATTTCTTAAATTTTTTTTTGTATCTCTCTCCTCGGTTGGTTTCGCGATCCTGGATCTGCTTTAGTATCCTTTTTCGAAACATTAAATTGATCTTTTGCATTCATTAGGAAACGAATTTAGACAAAATTAGATTTATTTTTCGACAAATGTTCTAGACTCAATCTTTTAAGTGAAAATCATTGTCAAATCAATTTTTATTCCATTATTTCATCCTTTCGGTCCTTCATGTCTTCTATGTTGGGTAAGTGATGACAATCTTTATGGTATTAAAATTATTAAATTGTTTTATTGTCAATGGAGGATTAAACTTCGCGAAACAATCAAAGCAGAAGAAAAAAAATGTAATTTAGGAGAATTAAAATGAATACAATTGTTGCCTAAGCTCGTGACCTTTGTGATGCTCAGAGAACGACCGATGTCTTTATATTGGTTTTCACTCAATTTTAATTTCTTTTTTCAAATAGATAGTTATTAGGATTCAGATTCTTTGATAAAGTTTAGTTGAAAATTTCCAAAAAACTATTATAAATCCCGAATTATTATTATGAGCTCAACCATGGATTTTGGAAGCGTTTGATAGCTGAAAGGGGCGTAAATAGATAGCCATTTGTGTACAGATTCTTTGACAAAGCTTTGTTGAAAATTTCCAAAAAATTATTATAAATCCCGAATTATTATTATGGCCTCAATCATGGATTTAAGCGTCTCAGTCGGCTTTCATCAGTGCGTATTGCTCGCATTTTGTGAGAAATCTAGCGGCCATTGCATTTTTTAAATGAAATCTTTGTAGTATCAATTGGCACAAATAATTACAAAAAACTTTTTTCTTTTTCAAATTCATTGTATTCAAAATATCAAACTCTTATGTATTCAAAATATCAAACTCTTATTTAATTGCAATGATTAAAGTAAATAGAATAGTTTTTATTGGTTTTGGGTGCTATCGAACAAATTGTTAGTTATCTAATAGTTACTATTTGAGTGATAATTCAATATTTTGCATATTATTTTTAATACAAGCTCAATCTTTTTTGGGTTCTTTTGTAATTATACGTTTGCGTTTTTGGTAATTTTTCAATTTTTTTTTTATAGTTGCAATTTTTCTTTTGATCATTTTATATAATTTTAAAATAATTTATTAAATTTTAGTTTTATTTCGTTTTTGAATTAATTAAATTTTTAAGCACATTTTATTTTAAGGAAACTGATTTCCAAACCTTATCTTACTTTTTTGTGAATAAAATTTTTTTACTTTGAATTAGATTAATGCAAAACAATTCTTTTTCACATTGATGAAAGTAGGATTTTTCAATTTTCAATTTTATTTGCAGACATGAATGGTTAAATGCTGCGAGTGCCACATATGTGGTTCATATGTCAACGGGTGTTTTGGCTTTTGAATTTTATAATTCAAGTTTCCTTCACGATTTCATCATTTATTTTCTTGAACAAAAACTGCTATGGTATCAAAATAAAATAGTATATATAATGCCATTTTAGTTTCTTAATTATTACATATTTGATGATATATTTTCGAGCTTGCACGTCAGGTTGCTTGTAAAGACATTAGTTATAGGGCTTGAAATTGAATCAATATTGTTTAAAATAATCGAAATTACTTTTTTTTGTTTCCTCTAAATTGTATGTTGATTTCCTGTGCACCTAATAATTATTTTTATGAAGTTTATTTAATTTTTAAATGGTGATAAATCTTGATTTATCACATTTAATATTTCTTTTGAAATGAAACGAATGGTTTTTGTGCTCGATTACAGCAATTTGGTAGAATTCTAACATTTCTAAAATAAATTTGAACATTAAAATCGCCGCTTGGTTTTGTTTTTTAGTTTTATTTTCCTCATGTTTTAAGAAAAAGCTCTTGTTGTGCTTCGATATGTTTTAATTATCCAAAATTTTTTGTTCTTTCACTTTTATTTATGTTTTTGTTCTTTAGTCAAATTAAATTTTTTGTGCGGATAAATTATTTGAACGATTTTTACTTTCTTCGCGATTCGTAGTTTTCCTATTGAATTTTAACTTTCTTAATGTCATTTATGAATAAATTTACTTCTTATAACTTTATTATTTTCCGTAATATTAAATTGTACCAAATTAATAATAATTATTTTATTTAAATATTTACGTAAAAATTCTGCATTTTTATCTGTCTTGTTTATAATTTTTATAAAAAAGTGTAATTTTAATGTTTCCTTTTAAAATATTACATTTGCAAAATTTAGCTATCAATTATAAATAATAAATGGTTCCATTATTATGATTGTTTGTAAATTTAAAACATTTATTATCGAATTAATGTGAAAATGCATTGAAAATACATTTTTTCAGCATTTTAAATAAATTTTGGAAAAAATATGTTCAGTACTTTTTTTTAATAATGTTTTGATTTTTATAGTATTAATTTAATAAAAAAGGCATTATTTACCATATTCTGCAATATTTTATGCTAATTGAAACTAGTTGAATTAAAATTAATTTAAATCGTTGTCAAAAATTTATATTATTTTTTTATCACTATAGATAGATTTGCATTAGATCCCGTTAAATAATCTTATTCTTATGGAAATTACAATAAATGTTTGTTTTATCATTTAAATTTCACTAAAATAACAAACAAATTTTTATTAGCTTGTGAGTATTTGAAAAACATTAATATTAAACAATAAATGGTTTGATTTAGATTGTAATTATAAAAATTTTTTCTTTGCTTGAAAATAACTTATTCCAAATTATAAATCTAAAATTTTATTTATTACCCATTTTTATATATTAATTATTTTATTGTTATTTGAATATTTTAAATCACCGTATTCTTAATCAGCTCTCCCTTTTGTGCACAGAGAAGCTGCTCCGGGTCTTTGAATTTTGTAAGTGTTGACATAATTGTCGTTGAAATTTTAAAATATTTTATTGTAGGTTGGACGACGAATAATGGTGACTCGTTCAGCGTAAACACAATTTATAAAATATATAGAACTTATATTCAACTTTAGATATAATAATTATTTTCGAGCTTTATAAATGTTAGATTAAATTTTTATTTTACAGCATTTTACAAAATGTAGGTTGCTTTTATTAACCAGTTCAAATTTTTGGTTTAATTCGATTAACTCGCTAGTTTTTTTATATATTTTCTTTTTCACATGTTCGATATATTAGCCTATAAGAATTGGTAAAAACAACGCCTCTTCCGCGTGTGCAATGCAATTTTATCGGTCAACTGCTGGGGCCTTATGCTCATCTTGTGATTTACTTAATCGTGATTAAGGGCTAAATCATGATCACGTAAATTATGATTATAAAAAAGGGAAAATCGGAATTCTCATCTAATCACGATTAACGGACGATTAACGGCTAAATCATGATCACGTAAATCATGATTAAGACATTCATTAATCATCATTTCTTCA
>JAKKIK010000907.1:0-21494 GCA_024500135.1 Heterodera carotae | reverse complement strand
CCGTCCTGCTCCATCTCCGGTTGTTCCATCTCCCGCCCGTTTTTGTACCATTTCACCGAACGCACGGGCCCTTTCACTTCCACCTCAAATTTGGCCGGCTCTCCAGGCCGAACATTGACGGGCACCAAGCCGCGCACAATCTCCGGCTTTTCCTCTACTGGCAGTGGCTCGATCAGTTTCAATGGTGCCTCGGATTGCGCTTCACCGCCCAAATTGGAAACAACCACCTGTGCCATAATTTGCATTATTTTAAATGGAATCGGCTACATTTGTTGACATTACAATCTTCCACCTTGTAATCCGCTTCATCGTCAGCTCCGGCAGATGGAATGATCAACCGGTAACAGTTCCCGTCCTGCTCCATCTCCGGTTGTTCCATCTCCCGCCCGTTTTTGTACCATTTCACCGAACGCACGGGCCCTTTCACTTCCACCTCAAATTTGGCTGGCTCTCCAGGCCGAACATTGACGGGCACCAAGCCGCGCACAATCTCCGGCTTTTCCTCTGTCGGCGCTTGAATGGATTGGAAATTAATACTATGGCATAAATTATTGTCTTTAATCCGAAATTGAAAAAGAATATATCAGCTTCCAACAATTATGCCATTTTGTGGGGCGCTTGCGGCACCGACCAATTGTCCGTCCGCAATACGAATTGCGCATTTATTGGCACATCATATGCTTTTCAGAGGAGGATATTGCGCAAGGCAATTATCCCAATTATCCTGCGCAGCAAATACACGGATTGTTATCGCTCGATGTGTTCCATTTCCCCTCCCCCCGTCCAAATCGCTTTGCTCTCTCTTTGACTGTAAAGCGTGAAAATTACGGCACAATTGTGGGGCCAGTGGGGATAATGAAAAGCACATTTTGCCAATGGCATAACCAGTTTTACTGATCGATGGGCATATCAGCCAGCACAAGTATAAATAAGCGTTGTGATTGTGCACAAATGCCATTCCCATCCAAAAATACTTTTAAATTATGCTTTTTAACAATTATAAATAATATTTATTTTACATTTATTGTTTTGAGCATTACAATTTTAGTTATTATCTAAAACTTTTTAAAAGCAATTTTTTTAACCGAAAGGCTAATTTTTCTCTCCAATTTAACTACCAAATGAATTCCATCGTACTCGCTGTGCTGTTTATGCTCATCGGTGTGACTACGGTCTGCCTTGGTTCAGGTAATCAATTTTAGGCATTTCGACAATTGTTTAATTTTGGGGCAATTCATTTTAAGGGCTCTACGGCGACGGATATGGCGGCTACGGACACCAGGACCCGCACCATGATGGACATCACTACGACTATGGCTATGGACATGATTCGCCCCACTACGGTGACTACGGCCACCACGGTGACTATGGCCACCACGGGCAGCACGACGGACAGTATGGGTACGGTTACGGTGGCCCGCACCACGACGACGGATATGGCGGTGGCTTCCGCTACGGCTATGGCCATCCGGGACCCCACGGCGGGTACGGACACGGATATGCGGGGTTCGCACTGTAAAAGAGGTCGAAGGCGGGCAGCGAGTACAGAAAGGAGGCGAAATAGGAGCGGGAGGAGAGAAAGGAGGCAAAAGAGGATCGGGAGGAGAGAAAGGAGGCGAAACAGAAGCCGCGATTATCCATAATCACAATGTTATAGTGGCACATTTGCACCATTACGTTGATCAACATTTTCACCTGCACTTCCCAATCGAAATAAAAAACTGATAGGCTCTTTCTCAATCAGTGACTGATCAGAAAATGACTCGATTATTGATTGATCAGGAAAGTGAGAATCGCTCGCGCATTTTGTATCGATAAACAAAAAGTGCTCTACTACTCACCCTTTTCCGTGATGTTGGCCACCGACTGCGCCTCGCCCGCCTCGTTGCTCACTTTGACAGCGTAACGGCCAAAGTCGCCGTCATTGACCAACTCCGGCACGGTCAGACGGAAGTGACCGTCCCCCAAATCTTCCGTAGTCGCCCCCAATGCTGCGTCAAGCGGAAGTCCATCCTTAAGCCATTGTACTTCGGACGGACTTCCGGCCACTTTAATGTCCAATACCAGCGGAGCGCCCTTCATGGAAATTTAGTTTAGAAATTTAAAATTCAAAATTTCAATAACAAAATTCACCTTGGGCAAACTTTGATCCTGAAGTCCCATTCTGATGATCGGTGCCTCCATTTCAATTGCTTTTGGCTTTTCCAATTCTTCCCCCATTTTTGCTGCTTCTTCCAATGGTTTCTCTTCTTCCATGGATTGGACTCCTTCTTCTTCAGGCAGTTTTTCTTCTTCCTCTTTTGGTTTCGCCTCTTCCAATCCAAATTTAGCTTCTGCCTCTGATGGCTTTTCTTCTTCCATTGGTTTGGCTTCTTCCTCAAAGGGTTTTGCTGCTTCTTCCTCTTTCGGTTTTGCCTCTTCCAGTCCAAATTTAGCTTCTTCTTCCAATGGCTTTTCCTCTTCCATTGGTTTGGCTTCTTCCTCAATTGGTTTAGCCGCTTCTTCCTCCTTTGGTTTGGCTTCTTCCCACTTAAATTTAGCTTCTTCTTCCAATGGTTTTTCCTCTTCCATTGGTTTGGCTTCTTCCTCAAAGGGTTTAGCCGCTTCTTCCTCTTTCGGTTTGGCTTCTTCCCATCCAATTTTAGCTTCTTCTTCCAATGGCTTTTCCACCTCCATGGGTTTAATTCCTTCCTCTTCAGGCAGTTTGGCTTCTTCCTCTTTCGGTTTGGCTTCTTCCCATTCCATTTTGGCTTCTTCCTCCAATGGCTTTTGATCTTCCATCGGCTTGGCTTCTTCTTCTTTTGGCTTTTCTTCCAAAATTGTTGCCTTTTCTTCTGATGCTAAAAGAAAAATGTTTGAAAAATAAAATAAAAGTTTCGAAAATTTACGTGTCACGCTCAGTGGTGCCTTTGTGCTGGCAGTGCCCGCCGGGTTGGTGGCTTCACAACAATAGTTGCCCTGGTCGTCAAGGCGCGACTTTGGGATGATCAGTCGCTGTGTGCCGTCTGGCAACGCCTCGATTTTGACGCCATCCGCCGAACTCAACGGCACGCCGTCCTTGTACCATTTGATCTGCGGCTGTGGCACTCCACTGACTTTGCACTCGAACACCGCCTCATCGCCCACTTTGGCCTAAATATTTTTGGTTTAATCCCAATGATTATTTTACAAATTTGCTTACCTGCGCGGGCTTTAGTCCTTGCAGAAACTCGGGTGCCACTTCAGCCGGCATTGGCATTTCGTCCGCCAACAGCACACGCAACGGGGCTTCTGTCCGTGCGGTGCCGGACGGATTTGACGCGCTGCAACGGAACACTCCCGCGTCGGTGATTCGCGCGGCGGGCAGCGTCAGGCGGCATGTGCCATCCGGCGACTGTGTCGCTTTGAAATGCGCATCCGCCGGCTCAATTTCATTGTCGTCCTAAAAATATCAATAAATCTTCTGATTATTATCGCGCCTTATTTATTGTATTTTAAGTTCACCTTGTACCATTTGACCTCGGGCGTTGGCCAACCCTTCACGACACAATCCAACTCCGCTTGTTCCCCTTCGGTGACATGAACTTCCTGAAGGCCTCTGACAAAGTAAGGCGACGATGGTTCCTCTTCAGGCTCAGGCTCTAAATGTTTACATGCCATTCTTTTTTTAAAAAACCCCAAGGCTCTATTTTCAACCCTCCTCAAAGGTAGAGCTTTGTTGGTTTCTGGGGTCCCTTTTTGCTGCTGGAGGTTAAACCATCTACAAAAAAGGGCCTCTATTTCAGGGAGGGGGCTCTGTTGCAGGGAGTTCTTTACAGTAGAATACTTTATTCCAATTACAGGGATGGTAAATGTACTTGAATGGCAAGTACATACTTGAAAATAGACCCGCGTACTCTGCATTTTTAGATTTCCTTGTTCCTAAAATAAAGCACCCGGGGCTCTATTTTGACCCTCCTCAAATGTGGGGTGATTGGTTTTACCTTGTACGGTCAGCGTCACATCGCTCCAAACGTCGCCATATTTGTTGTTGGCCTCGCAGCGGTAGTCGTCCATGTCGCTCATCTGCGCATTTGTGATGATCAGCCGTTGCGTGCCGTCCGCCAAATTTTCGAGGCGATAGCGCGGATTGACGCCGGGTGTGATCAGTTGCTCGCTCTTGTACCATTTGACCTCGGGGAATGGCAAACCGGACACTCGACCCTCCAAAATGCCGGTATCGCCCTGAAAATTGGTCAAAAATGATACGAAATAAAATTATTATAACTTAAACAAAACAATCAAGTACTAAATATAAGATTTGCTCACCACTCTGACTGTAATTGGTCGAATGGGTTCGATAAAGTCGGGCGCTTCGCCCTCGGTCGGCAAACTTCCCTCGGCAGCGACAATAATTGGGCCTTCGGTCCACGCTGTGCCATAATCATTTTCGGCATCGCATCTGTGGGGTAATGAGAAGAAACATTCGTGACAACTTAGCAAACTCCCTTAAATAGAGCCCCCTCCCATAAAATAAAACGTTTGAGCCGCTCCACCCAAATAGAACCCCGTCCCAAACAATCCCCTTGGAATAGACCTTCCCACACCAAAAAATAGTCCTCCTTTTAATAGTAATGAAAATAAAGATTCTAGAGGCTTTATTTAGGGTACGATAAGTTTGGTGTCTGTTTTGTACCTGTACTCCCCGGTGTCGTCCATGTCAGCATTTGTCAGCGTCAGGATAATTGTGCCGTCCTCGTGGTACTCCGTGCTGATCCGATGGTTCGACTCCGCCAGCGGTCCGTATCCCTGGCGTGACCACTGAATGGTCGGCCGTGGATTGCCCTTCACTTTGCAGCGCAGCACTGCAGTGCCACCAATTGTGGTGGTGCAAGACTTGAGCAGTTCCACAAACTCGGGCGGGCCGGGTGCCATTTCTTCCGCGTCTCGAGGCGCTGAAAGCGGACAACCAACAAGTATAATACCCTTCAAATGTGGAGATGGCTCTATTAGAGGGCGGGCTTCAAGTCTTGAGGACTCTATTATTATAGGGGGTTCAAATGGGGGCGGGCTTCTATTAGGGGTTACAATAATGGGCCCAAACGCGAATTACCGATGACGCCAAGTCGTGCCTCTGTCCAAATTTGGTTGCCGCTCGCATCGGTGGCCACACACCGGTAGACGCCAATGTGGTCAAAGTGTGCCTCACGATCAAAAAGCAGGCGCTGTGTGCCGTCCTGTAGCTGTTCCACTCGCAGCGAGTACATCTCCATCTTGTTGGCCAGAATGGCACCGTCCTTCAGCCAGTCGACCCGTTTCACTGCACCAAGTGCCGACGGTTCGAGCTGACACTCAAACTTGATACCGCTCGTCCCTTTGGCCACCTGCTGGTCCGTCAGTGTCCGACGCCAGCTCAGCAGCGGCGCGTACTCTTCTTCCGGCCGCTCAATTGGCCGCTCTTCCGCGTACCGTAGCGGTGCCTGCGTTTGCGCTCGGCCTGTCGGATTGACCGCCTCGCAACGGTAAATGCCCAAATCCGTGGGGGAGGCGCGCAAAATACGCAGAATTTGTGTGCCGTCAGCAAGCTGTTCAACAACAATGTTCGGTTCTTGGCCAGGCACAATGGGCTTTTCGTCGCGGTACCAACGGATTTCTGGCCGGGACTCCGCAACGTTCACTTTGCAGCTCATCTCCGCCGTCTCGCCCTCGCGCACCGTTTTCGGCTCCATGGGACGCAAGAACATGGGCTCGGCCTGCTCGAACTTGTGGTCCACCTCCATCTCTTCGGCGTACTTCAACGGCGCACTAGTCTGCGCTCGACCTGCTGCATTGACCGCTTCGCAACGGTACACGCCAATGTCGGCTTTGGTAGCTGAAAGCACGCGCAGTTTCAATGTGCCATCCGCAAGCTGTTCAATGACGACATTCCGATCTTGGCCTGGCACCATGGGCTTTTCGTCGTGGTACCAGCGAATGTCCGGCCTGGACTCTTCCGCGTTCACTTTACAGCTCATCTCTGCCGCCTCACCCTCGCGCACTGTCTGTGGCTCCAGCGGCACGAGAAACATTGGCTCGGCCTGCTGTGGTGCCATCTCTTCCGGTTTCTGCAGCACACCGAGGTTGGCTTCGGACACGGACTGTCCGGCTTTGTTTGACGCTTTACAACTGTACGTGCCGGCATCTTCCAGTCTGGCATTGTTTATTGTCAGTGAGTGCCGTCCGTCAGGCTCATCTTTGCGCACAAAGTGCTGTCCGTCAATTTGCAACGGTCGGCCGTCTTTGAACCAATCAATCCTTGGCTCCGGCTTGCCGTCCACCACCACAGTCATTGTGCCACTGTCACCGGCATTTAGGTCAATCGGTTGAAGTTCTTGGCTAATCTTCGGCACTTCCAAATCTTCGATGACGCCAAATTTTGCCTGCGTAACCACTTGACCAGCCGTGTTCACTGCTTTACACGTGTATGACCCAGCATCTTTAGTTTTGGCATTGTTGATCACGAGTCTGTGCCGTCCTTGGCCATCATTGTGGTAAACAATGTGGTCGCCGTCAATGGTCACCGGATATCCGTCAATGAACCACTCCAGCTTCGGTTCCGGCTTGCCACTGACCACAACGCTCAGTGTGCCGGTTTCGCCCTCGCGCACCTCCACTGGTTTCAGACCGTCCACAAATTTCGGCGCTTCCGTCACCTCCTGCACGTTCAGTCGGGCACTTGTCTCGGCTTGGCCCGCCTTGTTCATCGCTTTGCACGTGTACGTGCCGGCATCCGCCGTCGTTGCGTTGTTCACTCGCAGTTCATGCTGACCCTGCTCGGCATCTCGTCGGATCACATGCAAAGTGTCGATTTGTGCCGGTGCCCCATCCTTGTACCAGTGTACTTCCGGTTCCGGCTTCCCAGTCACAGTGACGGACAGCGTGGCCGACTCGTCCTCTTTGATGCGCATGTCCTGCAGCCCTTGTGTGAAGCGCGGTGCTTCGACATGTTCCTGCACGCCAAGTCGCCCTCGACTTTCGGCCTCGCCCGCCTTGTTGGTCGCCTTGCACGTGTACAGTCCGGCGTCTTCAAGGCGTACATCGTTCAGCGTCAGACTGTGCCGTCCTTCCTCCGCTGTCTTGCGCACAATACGCGTGTCATCAATTTGCACCGGCTGTCCATCTTTCAGCCATTGTACGTCTGGCTCCGGCTTGCCAACAACAGTTACACGCAACACGACCGACTCGAACACGTTGACGCTGAGGTCCTTCAGCGGTTCCGTGAACTCGGGCTTCTGCTGCGCCTCCTCCGCGCGGTCCACCTGTGGTGCCATGTTTTGGTATTGATTTTGCCTAATTGATTAATGCACTCACCGCTAATTGCGCATGGCTACTGTCTTGGCCCACTTTGTTGCCGATTCGGACACCGTAATCGCCCGCATCCTCCGCCAAGCAGTCGTGGATAATCAGTTTGTACTCGCCCGCCTCCCGGTACTCGACCAGCTCCATCTTCTGGCCGTCCGGTTGCAGTGGCTCCCCGTTGCGGAACCACTGCACTTCTGGGGGCGGCTGTCCAGGCTTTCCGGTGCCCAACACACGAACGCACATTTCGGCCGTCTCATGCTCCTTGACTCGTTGCCGTTTCAGTCCTTCCACAATGCGAGGACGTTCAACGCCCGGCTCAGAGGCGCGCACTGTACATTCCGACACCGCTTGGCCGACACTGTTCTTGGCCACTGCGCGGTATTGACGCAGGTCACTTTCCACGACATCTTTGACCACCATGCGCCAATGCGTATTGGTCTCGTCATGTTGGATGGACACGCGTGTGCCGGTCTGAATACGGAAACTGTCGTGCACTGTTTGGAATTCGACGCTCGGCTGCGGAATGCCGGTTACGCTGCACTCCAACACCACTTGGCCGCCGATCTGCGCCTCTTGGTCCGACAGAGTACGAGTGAATTGCGGCGCTTGTGCTGAGATTTTTAAATTTTTTTGTTACAAATCAAAATATTTAATTGAAATCCATTAAATCGCGTTAAGCGTTGCATACTTTCGACTTGTAGGGTGGCGCTCGTCTCCGTCGTGCCCACCACGCTTTCGGCACGGCATATGTAAATGCCGGATTGCGTCAATTCCACCGCGTCGATGGTCAGTCGTTGTACGCCTTTGACACTTTCGATGTGATGTGTCGCCTGTTCCGTCAGCAGTTGTTCTTCATGGTACCAGCTGCACTTGGGCTCCGGCAGTCCCGTCACTTTGCATTCGAATGTACAGCGTTCGGACTCGCGCACAAGCTTATCCTGTAGCCGTACAACAAATTCGGGCGCAATTTGTACGGGCTTGTCCAATGTTTCTGCGTCATAGGGAAAATCAATGAATTACAGTATCTATGTGTAGATTCATGGATGTGGTTTTTATTTACTATCCCCTCCCCTCCCTCAAATGGAGTTTTTATTGTAGGGGGTGGGGGCTCTATTAGAGATTTCCTTAATTTTTAACTTTTTGACTCACCGACAACAGTAAGTTCAGCTTCACACACCGCGCTGCCGACCAAATTCTCCACCACGACGGTGTACTGGCCGGCATCCTCGGGCTCCACCTCGTCTATGATCAGCTCACTGGTGGTGAACCCTTCGATTGTTTGCACTTGGACTCGAATTCGTGCGATCAGCTCAATTTCCTTTTGGAGAGATACACAACTTTTTAAAAGTCGTTTAGTCCCCAATAGAATTGCCATAAAGACTATACCTCTAATAGAACCCCTCCCTTCAATTTAAGAAACCTCCCATCTAACAGAATCTCCCACTCAATTTGAACCCATCTCGGTTGGATGGTATTGAAAATATAACTAACCCCGGGGGAGGGGGTTCTATTAAACATGAAATCGAGTATTTTGTTTGACCCCTCACTTTTCCGTCTTTAAGCCACTTGCAACACACGCCCTTTGTGTCCGGCACCACACATTCAAAGATGGCCTGGTGACCGCGTTGTGCCCGCGCGTCCTTGATTTTGGTGATGAACGCGGGTGCCATGATCGGTGTCGGAGTGCGCATCGTTTGACGCTCAACATCAAGCAGGTCCTGCATCTGTTGATCCTCCATCATTGAGCCGCTCTCGGACTCGGTGAACATATCCGACGTATAAGTCTAATTAGGTAAATTTAATTTATTATTAAGAAATAAGAACCAATTAAAAAAACATACGGCCATATTTGCGGTACAGGAAACTTCACTAAAATATTTAAATTACTCATATTTACCGTATTTACTACAATTGAAGCCCCAAGGCTTCTAGTTCTATAGCCACTCGAGGGGAATTTCTGTTTGATGGGCACTTCAACAGAGGGGGGTCTTCAATTATAATGAAGGTTTTACCAAGGGATTTTTAATAGTGCCTCAGGGGTAATTGGAGGGGACTTCTATTAGAAGAAGATTCATTAAACAGGTCACATTATTTTGTGGGATTGTTAAATAAAGTTCAAAACATTTGAAGCAAATGGGCAACTGACCCCGCGTCATTCTCCGCCTTGCAGATAATCTCGCCCACATGCTTGTCCGGGTTGAAGCTGTTCACAACCAGTGTGGACGTTTTGCTGTCCGTTCGGATGCTGACCTCGCTCGAGTCGTGCACTTCCTGTCCGTTGATGAACCAAGCAATCGACGGGCGCGGGTCGCCCGTGTACACAACTTTGTGGTGAACCTAAAATAAAATTTGAAATTTTTATTTAGATGTTATTTTCTACTCACCTGAGAGCCCGGACGGGCCCGCACATTGCTAAGCCATTCCAAAAAGTCGGGCGGCTCGCCTCGCGGCAACACCTTCAGCGTTGCCTGCGATGACGCCTTGCCGAACTCGTTGAGCGCCTCGCACACGACCAATCCCGAATAGTCAATTGTAATGTCCTGGCAAAAAAAACAGACATTTTATGGCATAGACTGTGCCCAAAATGTGTTTGTGTTGTACCTTAATTGTTACGGTATATGTTCCGGCATCGGCGTGAATTTTTATGTTCTGCGACTCCTCCAACTTCTTGCCGTTGATGAACCACGTGACGTCGGGCATCGGCTCGCCAAGCAGCACAGCCTTCAACTTCAGCGTGTCGCCTTCACGACAAGTTGCGTCGCAGAGGGCCGTCTCAAATTCCACCGGCACCGGTGCCACCACAGTCAATTTTCCTGAACAATTGATTGATCATGAATTACCAAAATGTGCCGCCATTTGTCACGCCGATCACCTTCAATGGTGACCTCTCCCATTTTGTTGACCGCCACGCATTTAATTTTGCCGGTCATGTCCGTCGTACAGCCGTGGATCACCAGCTTGTACACGCCGCCCTCGCTGGTCATCTCCACGTCCTCCGTCTGCCAGACCTTTTGGTTGTTGATGTACCTGACATAATAATACAATAATAATCGTGATATGTTCATTAACAAGGTTATGATTCCTTACCATTTCGTTAACGGTTTTGGATCACCACTGATCAACACTTTGGCATGGAGCGATTCCCCCTCTGTGACTGTGATCGGTTCAAGATCGGACAGAAACTCAGGTTTTTTCTGAAAGCGACTCTTCTGCACTCCAATATTAGCGGAACATTCTGAAAAAATTAAATAAAAAATGCAACAATATTCATTAGCCGAATAATTTTTTTTACAGTATACTACTACCTAAGGTACCGTGTTTTCTCAAATAGAACCCCAACCGCCTCCAGCATATAGTAAGAACTCATTCCTCGAAGAGGAATTAAAAACAGGATAAACAAATGTCGCCTCTTCGTCCTACAGTTGAACGAGGTTTGTCCCTTTGTCTATTTGAGTTGGCACTTTGTCCCAATTATGTGCCGTTCTCTTACCCGCTGTGCCGAATTTGTTGGTCGCCTGCACTGTGATGCGTCCTTTGTCTGTTTGGGTTGCGCGTATAATGGTCATTTTGTGCACGCCGTTGGATTCGTCCACGCTTAGTTTGAAATGTTCGTCCGACTGCTCCAGTTGCTGTCCGTCCTTCAGCCAGCGCACCTGCGGCGGTGGCTTCGCCCCGGGGGCCAATTGCGCTTCCATTATCAAAGTGCCATTTTCTTCCACCAAACGATCCTTAATGATCATTTCGCTTAAATCAAGGTACAATATCGCGTCAACGAATTGAAGCAGTACATATCCGCAGGGGCTGACTTTTTGCACCTTTCGAAAACTCTCGCCATTGGACTCTCGCTTATTTGGTCCGTTACAATTTGTCAGTGATTAAAGAATCTCGAATCTCGTAAATCTGTCTCTCTCGCGTCTTTTTTTGGCACAATCACTTCCCCCATGGTTCACCATACCCCAAATTGTTGTACCTCAATGGTGCGCACAAATGCGGGTGCACCGCCGCTTTCCTTGACGACCAATTGCGCATTTTGACGCTTTGAGCCGCCGCTGCTTTTGGCGGAGCATGCCAACTCGCCGGCCTGCGCGAGCTGTACATTGTTGATCTCCAGCATGTACAAATTGCCCTCGCAGCTGCTTTTAACGTTGCTAAAAATAATTTTAATCAAAAATATTTTCATTAAAATAAAACCCCGTAAAAGCCACAAAAAGCTACGAGCCCTCTTTCCTTTAGAAGGGGTAGTTAATAAAGCCCACCTCGATTTAAGCCCCCCTCCCTAATAGAGCCCCTCTTGAGAAGGGTTGAAAAAAGACCCCTGTAATTAAGCCCCCACTCCCATAATTAGTCCCCTTTTGAGGGAGGGAGGGGGTGGGGGGGTCAAAAAATCAAACCCCGGGGCTCTTGTTTTTAAATGTAAACGAAGAAGATAAAGCTAACTTTGAAATTACTTTTATTATTTATTTTAAGAATATTTTTGTTTTTGGATCGATTGGACAAAAGAGTCTGACAATTCTGCTGCTGGGAAAACCCTTTTTTCTTTTGCACTTTGTTTGCTTAAATTCCGGAAATCCGATCTGCGAAGGAATGTCAGTGAACTCTTTCCAACAAATTGGGTTAGGAGTTTCAGTGGGATTAAACAGATTTAGAAAAAATTTGTTAAAATAAAAATGAATATAATTTATATGTTTTATGTACTCGGCTTTGAATGGCTCTCCATTGAATGTCCATTGCACTTCCGGTGCCGGAAATGCCTCAATTTTGGCACTAAATTTCACGTTGTCACCTTCGCTGACTTGGCGGTCGACCATTTCGGTCAAAAATCGTGGAATTTCAGAACGTTTTTCGACCTAAAATAGTTGATAATTTTATTTTAATTAAATAAAACGAATTTAAATGGTATTTAATTACTAAATTTACAACAATTTGTGGCGCCGTACCTTTAAGGTGGCGCCGGCTTCGGCCTGTCCATGCACATTTTGGGCGACCACTTTTACCGGGCCCGAGTCGCTCGTGTTCGGGTGGAAAAGCCGAATGGACGTCTTGCCGCTGACCGCGTCATGTTTGGCTTTCAAATTCTCTCCGCTGACAAGGCATTCGCCCTTCAGGTACCTATTTGAATTATTGAATTTTTGTTAAACAAAATATAATTACTTTTAGAGGGTGTGGTGCCAGAGAGGTTTGCTTTATTTTACAGGCGCTTTATTAGAGGGAGGAGCCTCTATAGGGACGAGGGTGGAGGGGGCTCAATTAAAAGTGGCATTTAGTGGGGAGAGGCATTAATTATAGGAAACATTACACATTATCCGTTTTAACATTTAATTTAGCCCACTCACCAGTAGACCACTGGCACTGGGTTGCCATGCACAATGGCACTGAACTTCACCGACTCCACTCCGTCCGCCACTTCGTGGTCTTGTGGCTCCCGACTGAAGTACGGCGGGCCCGGCTTCGGCTGTACGTTAACATCGGCTGCCGATTCTGCAGCGCCTTCACTGTTTTCGGCACGCAAAACCATACGCCCGGAATGTTGCGCAGTGTTCGTTTCTTCGATTCGCAGACTTTGGCGCCCGCCGGGTTCGGATGTGGTCTGAAAATGTACATGAGAAAAAAAATTAAATTTGTTTATTTGGGACCATTTATCCTCTAATCATTTATCACTGCACCTTGACATTTTTGTCGATGGCATCCATTTCCACCTCATTCAACAGCCATTTCACGCTCGGCTCAGGCTGTCCGACAACAATGGCACTCATTTCCAGCTGTTCGCCTTCCTGAACAATTTTGCCATACAATGTAAGCAACGATTCGATTACAGTAATTTGATGAGCATTTAAATTACAGTACCCTACAGTACCTCGACATAAACGGATTGCAGTTGTTGCGAGAAGCGTGGCTGTGCAGGGCCCGCGGTCAACACGCGAATTTGCGCGGCACTCTCGGATATGCCCGACTCGTTGGCAGCCTGTGCCACCAGCCGATTAGCCTCAGAAACGCCCGATGGAAGCACCACTCGACTAAAGCTTTCCTCATACTGTTCGTGCAGCTTTTCGTCGATTCGCACCCCGCGGGCGCCATTCTGACAAATTTTAGTTTTTAAAATTAAAATCAAATTTAATTGCCAACAACGTTCACCTCAAGCATCTGATCGTCCATGAACCATTTGACGCTGTCCGCATTGCTCACTTTGACCTCAACTACCAATTCCTGGCCCTGTCTGCACTCCAACAATTGGTCCAGACCCTGCTTGAACTCCGGTTTCGGCTTTTGTTCTACAACAATTGGCACAGACTTTCCTGAAGATGTTTAAATTAAATTATAATTTAATTTTCAATTATTTGAATTAATAAAATGAATTAGTAACAATTTTTGCCCACCGTTCACTTCGACGCCTTCCATTGGCTCTTCCGCCGGCACACTTTTTGGCATCATATTTTGCAGCTGAGTCACTTGCGATTCGGTGCCGGATGACTCCTCGTCCGAAAAGCGACCCTTTTTCGGCGGCGGTGCCGGCAAAGGTTCAACGACTATCAAACGGGCGGAGCATTCGTCGCTGCCTGGGCAATATGCAAATATGTATTATTGTCCATGTCGAAGTCAGCTTTAGTATTTACCAAGATTGTTGGACGCGTTGACTACCACGGGGCCGCTGTCCGAAAATTTATTGGTGTCCAAAATCAATTTGCACACTCCAGTGGCTTCGTCTAGCGCGACACTTGCCCCGTCCGTCGAGGCAAAAATGCGTCGCCCACCAACGGACCTATTGAGAGAAATATTGACAAAAATTAAATGATTTGTCGAGATGCTGGAGAATTCTAAAAAATGTCGGGGGTGAGGAGTCGGGTTCGGGAGGAACCCTAGTTTAAAGTTAAGATTTTAAATACCAATTTTTGTGTAAGCAATAAAAGTGTTCATGCCCTACCAGGTATATTCCGGTGTTGGCATTCCGTCCGCATGTGCCTCAAATACGGCTTGCTCTCCGCGTTCGGTCTGCACCGTTTGCGGCTTCATGTCGAACTGTGCCGCTTTGGTCTTTCGCTGTACGCTCAAACGCGCGCTTGTCACCGCATTGCCTTCGGAGTTGGACGCGCGGCATTCAATCACACCGCCGTCCTCCAATTTGCACTCGTCCAACTCCAATTTGGAACTGCCCTCAAACTCGCGCAAACGGTACTGAAGATTGAAAAGCGAATTAGCATTCAGTCCCAAGCAAACGGCACAAACCCTCGCCCCGCTGACGGCATCCGTCCCCAACTCCGTGCCGTTCAAAATCCACCAAAACGTGGCTGGCGGTTCCGCGTCGGCGGTCACTTCAAACACAACGGTTGTCCCTTCAGTTTCCGTTCGGTCCACCAACGGCTGGCGGAAAAGGGGCGCCTTCTTTTGCTTTTCGGCTGGCAGAACAATAAGTTTGGCTTTTGTTTCGAAACGTCCAATGGCATTTTCGGCTCTAAAAAAAACAAAGTCAAAATTAATTTAGAATCAGAATTTGATCGAAAATTTGTTGAACCGACTTGCACAGAACAGTGCCACCGGCACAATTGACTGAGTCGAGCACAATTTTATGTTCGGCTCCGTCCGCCACAATGGACACAACGCCGGGGGTGATGCCGACATCAAGCTTTTGGCCATTCAAAAACCAGCTAACACTGGGCATCGGTGAACCGCGCACGACCGTCTCAAAAGTGGCCTCTTGGCCCTGCTTGACAGTCTCAAACAGAAAAGAAGCAATTAATGGTGCACAACAAAATTGTGGATTTATCATAAATTCCGACGAGAGCGAAATTAAGTTTAAGCATGGGATAATGTTAAATTAGATGGATTTTACGGAGAAAATATCCAATTTAAATCTTTGGTCCCCGCTTCATCTTTAAGCTTAACTATAAATACTAAAATAAGCATTTTCTCTAAAAGAAAAAAATCGAAATTGATCATTCCATGCGCTTGAAGCGCCCGTCATCCGCTTGATCCTTTAGCTTTTCACCACTTTCTTTAAGCTTATGTTTGTCCTACGTTTTATTTACCCATTTTTTTTATCGCTTCGGGGGACAGTTGGCCCGGGATTATTGCCTTCGCGGGAAACAAAATAAAAGACGAAAAAAAAAGTAAAAGCAAAGAGTTGGACATATTTTCATCCAAATTTCATAGGCCGCTTGACTTAAGTGTTAATGAATTGAAGAAGCATATCGTCATTGGCGAGAAGGGTGGGAACAAAAACAAAATGTGACTTTTGCCTGAGGGTTTATTTTTTTTAATTTTAAAATTAAAATAAGTTAATTTATGTTTGTTTGCCTGGTCGTCGATGTCCTTGATGAATGTTGGTGCACTGCGCGACTCCTCCTCTTCAGGTTCCACAGTAAGCCGTGCGCGCGACTCGGCTTGTCCATGCTAAATTGGTTAAGCCAAGTGTCAGTTATCATTTGTATGTCCAATGGTTTAATTGATTTTCCAATTACTTCGTTGGTGGCACGTGCCAACAGTTCGCCGTCATGGGCATCCATCAGACAATGCGCAATTGTGACCCGATAATGGCCGTCCACCGCGCGGATGTCCACTCCGTGCGCACCGTGCACCAGGGGAAGCCCTTTCAATCGGAATTCCATGGTCGGCTAAAGAGGAGCATCAAGGCGATTACCGTATTTCTATGGCCACCCCTCGAGGGGATGTTTTAAAAAGCCGCCAAGACGGGTATTAGATTATTTGATAATGAAATTTAAATTAGAGTTTCTCCACGATGGGATAAGAAAATCTGTGATTGGTTTGAGGACAGTCAATATGTCGAGGATCAACCATCGAGAACAGAAATATCAGTGACTGGGGTTGAGGAAAGGGTCGGGGAGTAACCCAAAGTTAATGCAATTTCAACCACCTCCGGGTATCCGCTGACGTCCAGCTCGAACATGACGGCACCGCCTTCCGTCACCACGCGATCCTCCAGCAAACGTTCAAATTGCGGTGGCATCGGCGGCACGCGCACGCGAAGACGCGCCTCACAACTGCCGGAGCCAAGCCGGTTCTTGCCCTGGCACGTGACGGTGCCGTCAAAGTGCCGACTCACGTCTTTGATGGTCAGAAGACAAATGCCATCCTCGCAAATGAAGCGAATCTGGCAACAATTTAAGCGCTTAAAAAATATGCCAATTCCATTTGTTGTTTTAGCCTACCTTTTCTGACTCAGTCAATGGCACTCCGTTGATGTACCAAATCACATCAGGCACCGGGTCTCCGGTCAGCACAGCCTTGAATTTCACCGTTTCCCCTTCTTTGCATTCCACGTCTTCGATTGTTGCCTAAAAAACTACCAAAATTAGGTATATGATAATACTTATTTTAAAACAAGTCAATGGGTACAATATACCCTCGAGGGTGAGGTTCAATTAGAGGGGAGGGCGTCTTATTATGGTGTCCCTAGGCAAGAAGAGTTCTTAGCGATGCCATCATTTCTTGCCTGAAATTCAGGTGGCACGTAGTTTTTGTCCGGATCCGGTGACACGGTCAGAATGCTGTGCGACATCGCATTACCATATTCGTTGCTGATTCGGGCCTAAAAAATGAGAAGACATTATTACCTATGAATTACTATAATTGTTTTATTTTATTCGGTTTAATTCTTTTTAAATTTGCCAATTAATTCACTGTGTATGTGCCCGTGTCGTCCGGTTGCGCATCGCGGATTTCCAGTTTGGCGTGCTGCCCGTCGTAATGGATTCGAAAGTCGTGGGAGGGACGCAACGGCTGATCGTCCACCAGCCAGACCAGCTCAGGCTCGGGCCAACCGTCAACCTGTCCAATCAGTGAGTAGCGGCAATAACATTTAGTGAATTTATTTAGGGGGGCCTTTATTGGGGGGGAGCTATAATTAAGAGAGGCTCTATTTTAGGCGGGAGCATGTTCTAATTACAGTTCGGAAACCCGGCTGTCAATTTATCGGCCCAATTAATTGATTTTTATTGATCAATTAATTGTTTTTCTTGTCTCTAGTTTCATGAGGGTGCTTTTTTTTGGGGGGGGGGGGGGAGAGGGGCCAGGGGGGTCCAATTCGGCGGCTTTATTTTGAGGGGAGCTCTGATTATGTAATCTAATTTTGCAAGCATTATTTTTGAGGAGGGGAGGGCTTTATTTTCAGAAATACGGTATGCCCTTTTGTGGACCTCGCAGTCGAAATTGATCACATCGCCCTCCTTGCAGTCGAGCCGTTCCACCAACGATTTGACGAAAGACGGACCGGCAGATTCCTTTTCAACTTGGAGTACGGGATTTTTTAATATAAAATGGTCATTAATTCCAAATTTTAATTTATTTTAAAATGATAAATCCATTCGCCCATTCTTTTGATTTTCTCCCCCCCCCCGCCCATCGCTGCCTCACCTTTAAGCACTCGAAAGAAGGCGGATGTGCTGGCCTGTCCGTACTCATTGCTGGCCACACATGAGTACCGACCAGTGTCCTCCGTCTGAAAAAAATTTCAGATTTTCAGTGAAAATATAACGAACACACAAAACAGGTCAAATCTGGCATTTTCAAATTTACCACTGTAAGATGTCAGGGCTCTAGGCGCATAACCTTTAAGGGTCACCTCCACCATATGAGATATGTATTCCACCCCCGACTTTAGGGATAAATCCCCCCCGCCCATCATATGAAATATTCCACCCCCGACTTTTAGGGATAAATTCCCTCACCCCCACCATATGAGATATATATTCCACCCCGACTTTTAGGGATAAATCCCCTCACCCCCACCATATGAGATATATATATTTCACCCCCACTTTAGGGATAAATCCCATCCCCTGCCCCCACTCTTTCTTGCCCTCTCGATTTGTCTCTCACCTGCACTGGGTCTATGGTGAGCGCGAAAAAGCCTTCTTCGTCTGAGTAAAAAGTGTGCCGTTCATCGTTCTTCAGCTGTACATCATCCTTGTACCTGTTCAATTCATTTAAATTTCTCAATTTGTCGGTTATTTTTGCTTAATTTGAATGCCGAACATTCATTCAATTTTGCGCGTCCTTTATTTGTTTGTTTACCATGCGATGTCCGGTAACGGATATCCGGTCACTTTGAGGCACATTTTGGCGGATGACTCTTGCAGAGTTCGGAATCCATACTGAGTGCGTGTGACCTAATCCGTCATAGATAAATTTAAGTTTAAAAAGTTTAAAATATTTGCTACCCGAGTGCCCTGCATCTCCAACGATGTGCCGGTGGTTGTCCATTCGATAGACGAACTTCCGCCACTGTACAGACTGGTGGACGAACCGGTCGGAGAGATGACCGGCGGCGATTTGACCTTTTTGCGCGGTGGGCCCTCTTCGGGACCTGCAAAAAAACCCAACCACCATTATTTAAATAGGCAGCAAGCATTTTTAATAAATTTAAGAATTTTTTAAAGTCTTCGCAATATTTGCACGGCGATGAATTGCCGCTGCCGGACGTTGTCGCCCTTCGTCGTCTCATTGTCGTCATTGTGTCGGACACATGCGACGATGATGCGCATGGCGGTGCCAACGACTGCGACAGCGTTCGCTCGTCGTCGCCGGCGAGTGCGGCCGCTGAAATGTCCCCGCCTTTTATGGTGCCAAAACGCTTACACCAGGAGGGGTCGACCAGCTCGATGCCGCCCTCTTCCGTCTCCAACAATTCGATCACGTACATCGCACGCAGAACCATTGTGAGATTATTGGGGGATCGGGTGATTGGTTGACGGGTTTTTATGATAGAATTTAAATTAAATTTTTGGGTGTCCACAAATTGTGTTTGCCCGAACACAATTTGTAGTGAATGAACGCTTTGAAAATGCCGCTGTTGTTCTCCGTCCGCGCCTTACACTCAAAAAGAAGACCGGAATTTAATTTAGGACGAATATTGAGCAGAAGGAAATTACAACAAATTTAATATTTAATATTAAAAAATTTAAATACATTTATCGGCTGATCAAATATT
This sequence comes from Heterodera carotae, assembly GCA_024500135.1. NCBI lineage: Eukaryota > Metazoa > Nematoda > Chromadorea > Rhabditida > Heteroderidae > Heterodera > Heterodera carotae. The sequence goes on along the minus strand of JAKKIK010000907.1, from coordinate 2,254 downwards.
TTTTGATAAAAAGAGCTAATTAAGCCAAATAATACACATATAATTAGGTTGTACGTATGGATGAAAAAAGAGAGAATTTTTGAATAAAACTGAAAGATCTGCTGACCAAAAGCAAACCAAACATAAGGAGGCATATTCAACGAATTTGTTCAAATGTCCAGTAAATTTTTGACAAATTAAAAACATGGAATGTTTACTCGGATTGGAAGCAGAACGGAAATGATTGGATAAACGACGAAACAATCGATTGGCTTTGGCTTAACCAAAGACGTCATACGCCCCCGGAAACGCTCCGAGGTGGTGAGGCTATCTGATCAGATCTCGTTGTTTAGCTTGGACAAAAGAGTTCAAGCATTTGTTGGGCCAAGCGAATGAACAATGCCAATGAATGAATGAGTCAGACACACAAAAAGATAGAGGGAAAGCGAGAGAGAGAGAGAAAAACACAGAGAGAGGGGGACAAAGAGAGAAATGGAAAGCTAGCGTAATGTTGAGGATCAACAACAAAAAAAAGAAGCTTAAATCCGCCCGCTGGCACCTAAAAATGAATTTGGGCCGGCCGCTGATTAGGGATGCCGATCATTTCGTCTGCTGGATGTCCCAGGCGACCATTTGTTGCAGCACATTTATCCCCTTGGGGGCTGCTGAATTGAGAAGCCGCCCTCCGGCGGGGGCTGCTGCGGTCGATCCTTTCCCTCTCGCCATCCGTCCTCCACCCCCACACATTCAGCTGAGCCGTTGCTTTTTTCGATCAATATCAATCAGAAGGGGATAAAGCGGCGGACGAGAGTCAAGCAAAGTCCGATCAGAGATAGAGAGGGGGCGGGGAAGAGGGGCTTTTGTGTGGTCGGCCAAGTGCTTGAGGCGAAGCGGACTGAGTGGGTTGGTATAAAAGCGGTGATCAGTGAGGGGTTAGAGGGGGGAAGGAGATAACGCGGGGGTTCTGGGGGAAGGGAAGCTGAGGGGATAAAGCTAGGTGGATAACGCCGGGGGATGACGCCGGGGGGGGGGGGGGTTCTGCTGCATTGGGAGGCGCCGACAACCAAAGGCAGACAGCTGTCGCCGGCATTTGCTGCCATTTCAACCCGATGAAGCAGCAGCAGCAGCAGCGGCTGCAGCAACAAGAAGACGGAGGACAATTCGTTCCAAATTCCGAGAATTGCCGGAAGGGAATGCATTTTCTAAAATCATATTTTGCTGTTAAGTTAGCTAAAAAAGGAACAATTCGAACTTAGAGAATTAATTTACGCAAAGGAAGAAGTTCAATTTTGTTGTGATAGTATTTAAAGCGATAATTAAATGATCAAAGGAATAAGCAATTTATAGTCCATAAAAAGCAAAAACAAGTAATTAAAGAAAGAAAAATTACTGAGAACGAAATTTGATCATGTCGTGCGCATTACGAAATTTGTGAGTTCAGACTAGGGTTAGTTAAAATGAAATAAAACAATGGAATAAAATCATTTTAGTTGAAGGGCTTTTCCTTTAGAACTGTGCAAAAAAAGAATCCGAATCCGAACAAAATAAACCAACATCATAATTTTATTTATTTTGATTTTATGCAATGTTTTGAAGAAGCAACAATGTATTCTTAAACAATTAATCAATTTCAACAATTTTTAAACACGTCTCAAAATGCTTTTTCTTTTGAGGCTTTGGCTCGGATTCGGATTTTAATTTCACAATCATGCATACAGAAAACGGACGGAAATCAGCAGCGTAAATTCAAGCAGCTAATTATTTGGCTAATGCGCACTTATCCGCAAATTTTTAAAACAGAGCCCCAGGCTCGACAGAGGGGGAAAGGGGGAGGGGGGTCTGTTGTGGGGGGAGGGGAGGGGCGGGGGGCTCTAATTCATGGGGGGGGGACTCTAAATCATGGGGGAAGCACTAATTTATGGAAGAGATGGACGGTAGGCATTTTCATTTTTATGATATCAGTCCCAGGATCCGAATCCGAATCCTGCCAGCACCCAAAAAAAGCAGGGTACGATTTGCGAGCGATGTAGATGATCCGTTAGGGCTGGACGGTGTGTGCTTGTACTGCTCTGACTAGACGCTGATCCGTTACCCCTCCTCAACTTTCTCCGCTGCCTCTGTCGACCCACCGATGTCCGTTTGGATGTCGACAATGTCGCGCAGCCAAGCCTTGCGCACGAATTGCCATTGCTGTGCATCACTGTGAGCCGACTTGACCAGAAATGTGGGCAGTCCCGACTCTTCAGGCCGAAACACCAAAGTGTCCTGCTCCCGA
>JAKKIK010000906.1:0-21506 GCA_024500135.1 Heterodera carotae | reverse complement strand
AATCTCTTTTGTTTTTAGCATCGTGATCGATCGCGAAACCAATCGCCCAAAAGGGTTTGGATTTGTCGAGTTTCAGGTTCGTTTTTCCTGGACAGACATCCTGTTTGGAGTGATATTTCCGATTGCTTATCTTTTTCAATTTGCACACATGCCAACTTACCTCCTACCATTACTTTTGGATACCTACTCTAGTTCTGCTTTTTTACCCATGATCCTAATCGGTTCCATTTATTTTTTTGGACATTCCATTCAAAACGAAACAGGTTACAAGGCTTTTCGGGTTCGCCAAACGCTATCGCGCTCAATTTTGAATGCTTTCCTTGAACATTTTGTCTAAATTAGCATTCGTTAGCATAAAACTAGAACATTGCTCATTTTGGGTGTGTAAATTTCATATTTCTGACTGATACATTTGTTTAGGACCAGGCAAGTGCTCAGAATGCGGTTTCAACTATGAACGGTACCGAACTCCATGGACGTTCGCTGCGTGTGAATTTGGCCGGCAACCGATGAGAACTCGAGAAAAATGACGGAACTGAGGGAGTTAAATGCGGTTTGATGATTGTCATTTTTTGGATCTGATCACATTTTGATTTCAAATTGTTTTTGGACATTTGTTTGGCTTGCGTTTTAAAACATTTCCATGAACTTGTGGTTTGGATCTTGCATTCTTATCGGCTATACGCAGCCTATCAGTATTGGTCAACCTCTTAATGTATTTAAAAATTATTAATAATTCGAAAAATTTTTGTCCAATGATAATTTCGAAAATCAGTTTTGCGTTGTTTGATCTGTAGCTTCTCGTACTTAAGACGTCCTATCGAATGATAGATACTTATTTTTGGAAAGACTTCCGATAAAAAAAACCACTTAAGATTTGTGTAAATTACATCTAACAAAATGGCACCTATTTCGAAAGAACAGCGTCACTCAAAAGGTAGTAAGAAGCCTTCAGCGGATGACTCTAAAAAAACGCTGAAGAAGAAGAAACTTCCGAAAGTGCTTAAGGAGTGTTTTGAGGTTGATAAATTTATCTCCGGCAACATAATTATTTTTCCCAGAAGTAATTCCATCTTGGTTGAAAAAGCAAAAATTTAAGCGCCACGACACTAATTTCAGTTGTTACAAGTTTTTCAAAATATTTTTATTCACAATTTTTACAGTGCGTCGATGCCGGTTCCATCGTTTTGGTCGCCTCCTATTTGGACGTACCGCCTGAGAGCGAGCTGGCAAAAGGTGGTAAAACCAAAGGGAAAAAATCGACTACGAAGAATGGGCAGCGACGAGCACAAATTGGGTCGGAGACCCACGAAGTTGGATGCATTCCATGGTAAATGAACACGCATCCCGACTCCTCCACCCACATTTTTAAATAAGAAGTACTTGTTTATTGTAATAAACTCGTTTAGGCGTCTTTCTGTTGTACACCTGCTTCGCAAAGACGACAGTGGCGGTTATTCGAAACACGTGCTCAAGGTTGTTTAAATTTTGGGTACTTTTAAAGCCCACATTTTTTAATAAATAAAGTTGACACTGCGCTCGGACTACCGCACGGACATTGCATGGTATGCCAAAGTGTCTGGCACTTTGACGATGAAAAAATGGATGGACAAGTTGCCGGCTGGCACAAATCCTAGGAAATTGGACGAACTTTGCGAAGTTTCTTTTATTACATTTTATGGATTCGGGTTTCATACTTTTTTTTGTCCAATATTTTGGACTTAAATTTCGGTATTGGATTTTCCCTTTTATATGCTGACCGTCGCATTTTCAGCACTTCTCCACCAAATTCACTCAAAGCGGTCAGCTCCACGCGTTCAGCACCGAATTTCCACTGCCAATTTGTGGCGGTCCATTCTCCGGTAGCGATGCCATTTCGGACGACGCTGCCTATTTGTTGAATCGACAATTCAAATTTGAACTCAAATTTTTGTTGCACGACGTCGACATAAGGTATGCGCGAGCTTGGGTGACAAAAACTTTTGCGGCGATTTTTTTTCTCTGTAGTGGGGTAACATTTATGAATGGAAAATGGTCAAGCACGAGATTTTTTTTTGGGGTATTGGGGTTCTCACCCCACCCTTGTCACTCTTTTTGGGCTCACGCCCCGACTTTTGCCTCGGCTATTTGCGACGTTCGTTTTTCGGACATTTTGCCCCTCAAAATTGGTCCAGAATTTACGCCGCAGCCAAATCGGACATTTGCGCCCGACATTACATCAATTCTATTTCAAAAATATAAGTTTTTTTCCATTTCTCGAGCAGCATTCATATAGTTGTAAAAGCAAAGCTTGATTCTAACAAGAAGCACTTAAAAATGCACGAATGGTCGTTGTTATTATTTTCTGCTTTTAGCTTGAACAATTTTTGATTTAAACAAAAAAAAAAGATTTTTGAAAATTTTCGACTCTCTTGTCGAATTCTTTGTGCATTGTTTGGTTTTGGGCGAATAGAGGTCGGATTCTACTCAGCCACCTTACATGGAACATTTTTCATGACTTTCTGAAACCGAAAAAATTTTAGAAAAAAAAGTACCCAGTTTTAAATTCTACTTAGGAAAATAAAAATTAATTTAAATTTCGAAATAGAATTTACCTAATGTCGGGCGTACAAATCGGGGCGCAAGTGTCCGATGCTGGCGCCGCTTTTCTGGACCAAGAGGCGGAAATGTCCAATGTGCACTCGTTTGGCATAAATTGATTGAAATGATTTTAGTCACTTGCCACTGATCGACTTTCACAAAAACCAGCCTACTCATGGCCGCGGTGACGCGCTGATCAATGTTGGAAAACAAAAATTTTACGTGAACAAGGAGGTTATTTTGCAACTAAATGTGTAGGCGATCCAAAATTTTGTCCAATTTTCCAAATTACAGAACCGAAACTGAACCCAATTTGAATCAAGTTAAACGATCTTTTGGTTCAATAGTTTAGATAGAATGGGTGGTGGATTCTTATCAGTTTCCCAGAAAATTGGCCGCATATACTGGCCAAATTTACCTCATTTCGACCACCCGCCCCTTTCTAAATTTTTCTGGTTACGGGTTTGGGAGGGGAGGATGGCAGATCCGCTTTTGAGACATTGTTCACAGCTAACAATAAGCCATTTGTGCGTTTATCCCCTCCTCATTGTTTCAGTACCTGTCGTTGCATTCGCCATTCTTCAGCACAATGTTCTCCGCCGAGGGCTTTGTGGAATCGCGTGAGCAGCAAGCAACACTTGAGGACGTGTCGTCGTTTGCATTCAACGCGTTCTTGCAATTGATCTATGATCCGTTGCTCCAGCCTGAGGGCGACTGTGAGTGGGTGCCCCGCCAACCGATTCCCCCGGCTACCAGTCCGAATGTCGATTAGAACTTAGGGTTATTTTTGCGATCAATCTTATTCCGTTAAAATTTTTTTTTTGTCTTTCGGACTTTATTCCTTTTTTTAATCCGATCATTAAATAATGATTGAAAAATTGGCTCAACAAAAAAAAGAATAGATCAAAAAATTATCTTTAATTTAATAAAGTCTTAGATCGTTTCTTTAACAACCTTCTGGAACTTGGACGTCGTTTTGCCATCCAAACGATCACAAACAGATGCGAACAGAGACTGCTTTTTGTGAGCTCAAGAAAACAATTACGGAAAATAGAACAAAATTTTCGAGCGGAACCATTTATGTGCTAACCAAGTTTTTGGGATATGTTTTCATGCATTTTTGTGTTTCAGAAATACCCAAAAAATATCCATTTAATTATTTGTCTCAAAGATGAGCAACAACGACAACGATGCGTCGACGACAGTCACTGTTGAGCAACGTATGAAATTGGCAGAAGAGTACGAACTTGTGTGGCTGAAGGTTTGTGCAATTCAAAAAGCGCTATTCACGTCCATAACGAACCGGCGGGGCATACCAGGCCCGTATCCAGGCCCCCTCCCCCCGCCCGAAATGGGACAGCAAAGGAAAAGATTTCTAAATTCCCCCCCTCCCCACGAAACTAAAAATTTGAAAAAATTTTCCGATTCCCCCTCCCCCCGAAAATTTTTCTGGATACGGGCTTGGGGCATACAAAAAGTTTTGAATTCATGTCCAGCATTCCATCTTCTTTTTTCGCGGAACCCGACATTATTTAATTTTGTGAATTTTACTCTATGACCGTGTTTTCAGCTTTTTTTTTATCTCTTAACTTATAAACTTCCTTCCAGGCAAAACTCATGGTGACAAACGCTGTTGATGATCTGCTGAAAATTGATGGCATCAGTGACAAAACTCGGCAAATGTTGTTGCGCAAAAAGAATGTGACAGTTGAGGAGGCGGAAGAGGCACAACGAAGTGAGCATTGACATAATAATGGTGTCAAAAATTCATGAATTAAAATCCATTTGATGTTGAAAGAGGCATCTTGGAATTTCTGATTTAATTATGTACGAATCATCTTGTCCTATCAAAAATAGGCGAAGTTTCTGAACAAAGCCCATATATCGGAATTTCAACAACTGCAAAAATAGTTTACCACACTTTTGCATATGCAAATAAGAGCTCTACGGAAAATGAGCCCATTAAAATTGGTTTATTCGAGATGTGTTTTTACCTTAAAATTTCTACCCTTTTCCCAATAAAAATTTTTTTAAGAAAAGGCGGAAGAAGAAAAGATTGCGGCCGATGAAAAACAGGTGGAATTTGTTCTATAGGTTGCCGTGAGTATAATCAGTCTTTAGGGGTGCCTTTAGGCGACAACTTTTTTTTTGTACCAGTAAAAAAAATCTTTTTAGATGTATTCGGCCTGGAACTTTTTTAGGAATTACAATGAAATTTGTTAAAAACTGTTCGCAATTTTTCATTTTTATGCTACTTTATTTCCAAATCAATCACAGGGTACAAGTGCTGCTACAGGCAGTGCCAGTCGTGGCGGCACCAACAGTAGAGGAGGTCGCGGTGCCAGAGGCGGTGTGTCTCATCCTGCTGCTGGCGGTAACAACGCAGGAGCCGCTTTGTTTCGTGGTGTTCGCGGGGGTGGCCGCGGTCGCGCAGGTGGCCGAGGTCGCGGAGTTGGCCGTGGGTTTGGCCCTGAGTTACACGCCGCCGCCCTCGCTCTCTTCAATTTGAATCATGACTTTAATTTTGATGCTTTGGATAATATTGATATTGATGACTTTTAATGAAATGACGGCGGGACTTTATGCGGACCAAGACGACTGACTTTCGCTCCATTCATCCATTTTACATACTCAAAATTTTATGTGCACTTTTTATTCATTTATTCTTACTCAAAATTTTATGTGCACTTTTTATTCATTTATTCTTCTGTTTTTCAATTTATGAACACCTTAATTTCGTATTATTAGTTGGCAGCATTCGCATATCTCCGACAGCCCACTTTGAAAAAAGCCTCGATTTAATCCCAACAATAATGAAAAAAAATGCGGGAAATAACTTTTTGTTTTAGTCCGGGAAACAAAATTAAATGGATGTCTGAATTATGTTAACCCACTCTGGAAACTTGATTTTTATTGATCTTTGGATTGCGGCCTGGTCACCAAGCAGCCGGGTTGTTGTCCGTGCAGATTTCCAATTTCTGCTCTAGCGTAGGTTCTCAGCAGGATGGTTTCTGCAGCTGATGTTGTTCGACCACTATGCTGGTGCTGATCAGTGTCGTTGGCGTTGTTATTGCTGCCGATCTTTCTGCCGGGTTTCTTGCGTTTTGAGGGAAGTTGGGAAATGGCACTTTGGGTAGGAGGGATCCGGGCCCTATGAGTGTTTACTCCTCCGCAAAGCACACACAGCCACAACGGTCTATTCCTTCAACCACCACCGGGCAATGATTATATCGATGACTTCGAGTGAATGCGTGGGGAAGAGAACATCTAATAGAGGCGATGAAAAGGGGCGGAAATTACCCTGGGAAAGTTAAATAGGAATTCTGACATTGGACCGGGACCTTTACGCCAGCAGGTTCATTGAATTTGGTATAATTTCAATTGTATGTATATGTGCACACTTTTTTAAACAATATGTCCGTCCAATTTTTTATGCCGGCGGTAAATTGTCTTATCTTGGCCAATTGTCTGTTAATGAATCGTCTCAAGTTAGAATCACTCATCCATCGCCAACACCGTCCATCGTCAAATAGTGGTGCTGCTCCCAACCTAAGTGGGGAGACCGTATTTTTGTCATGTATGAATTTTTGTGATTTTAATCGGAGGAAGCAAACCTCTGACCCAAGCAGCGAAAAAAATATTTTTAGTTTGTTCATTATTGTTCGAATTTTTGATTACATACATTTTGTGTGACCACCGGCGGGGCAATTCCGGGTTAGATATATTTAACACAAATATTGTGGATAAGATATGTTTTTTATAACAAATATACATATGTAGTTAGGATGGATAGTTCCTGTCCAAAAAACAGCAAAAAAAATATTTTCACTTTGATCAAAATTGTCCACCAACACACACACTCTCTCTGTAAATGCTCGGTGCGGCGTGATCAATCAATCCGCGACTGATCACAATTAGTCATGCCAACGCGCGGTCAGATCATCACCTGCTTAACGCGATCGGTAGATGTTGACTCCTCCGTTGTGCCGCCCGTGCCGGCGTCGGCGGCCATGCGCAACTGTCGGCTGGCCACCATTTTGTTGGTGTACGCCGCCGTCTTGGTGAACAAGCCGTTGCCAGAGCGTTGCAGCTCTTGCACCGGTACGGTGGAGTGGCGACGACCCAACTTTTTGCGAATAAACCGCACCAACGCTTTGCGATAAGGCTTCACGAACAGCATGGTAGCCAACGGGTTCATCGCCTATGCATGAAATCATCATCATACGGTTTATTGATATTGAAATTTATTGACCATTCGCCTCTTAAATGATCAGTTAATTGGCCATTAATTGATTATTTAATTGATCAATAACAGTTAATTGAAGGGAAAATTTTAGGATACTGCGCAACAAATTAGTTGACCAATATTGATATTAAAATTTATTGATCCTTTGCTATAATCAGTCTTTAGGGGTGCCTTTAGGCGACAACTTTTTTTTTGTACCAGTAAAAAAAATCTTTTTAGATGTATTCGGCCTGGAACTTTTTTAGGAATTACAATGAAATTTGTTAAAAACTGTTCGCAATTTTTCATTTTTATGCTACTTTATTTCCAAATCAATCACAGGGTACAAGTGCTGCTACAGGCAGTGCCAGTCGTGGCGGCACCAACAGTAGAGGAGGTCGCGGTGCCAGAGGCGGTGTGTCTCATCCTGCTGCTGGCGGTAACAACGCAGGAGCCGCTTTGTTTCGTGGTGTTCGTGGGGGTGGCCGCGGTCGCGCAGGTGGCCGAGGTCGCGGAGTTGGCCGTGGGTTTGGCCCTGAGTTACACGCCGCCGCCCTCGCTCTCTTCAATTTGAATCATGACTTTAATTTTGATGCTTTGGATAATATTGATATTGATGACTTTTAATGAAATGACGGCGGGACTTTATGCGGACCAAGACGACTGACTTTCGCTCCATTCATCCATTTTACATACTCAAAATTTTATGTGCACTTTTTATTCATTTATTCTTACTCAAAATTTTATGTGCACTTTTTATTCATTTATTCTTCTGTTTTTCAATTTATGAACACCTTAATTTCGTATTATTAGTTGGCAGCATTCGCATATCTCCGACAGCCCACTTTGAAAAAAGCCTCGATTTAATCCCAACAATAATGAAAAAAAATGCGGGAAATAACTTTTTGTTTTAGTCCGGGAAACAAAATTAAATGGATGTCTGAATTATGTTAACCCACTCTGGAAACTTGATTTTTATTGATCTTTGGATTGCGGCCTGGTCACCAAGCAGCCGGGTTGTTGTCCGTGCAGATTTCCAATTTCTGCTCTAGCGTAGGTTCTCAGCAGGATGGTTTCTGCAGCTGATGTTGTTCGACCACTATGCTGGTGCTGATCAGTGTCGTTGGCGTTGTTATTGCTGCCGATCTTTCTGCCGGGTTTCTTGCGTTTTGAGGGAAGTTGGGAAATGGCACTTTGGGTAGGAGGGATCCGGGCCCTATGAGTGTTTACTCCTCCGCAAAGCACACACAGCCACAACGGTCTATTCCTTCAACCACCACCGGGCAATGATTATATCGATGACTTCGAGTGAATGCGTGGGGAAGAGAACATCTAATAGAGGCGATGAAAAGGGGCGGAAATTACCCTGGGAAAGTTAAATAGGAATTCTGACATTGGACCGGGACCTTTACGCCAGCAGGTTCATTGAATTTGGTATAATTTCAATTGTATGTATATGTGCACACTTTTTTAAACAATATGTCCGTCCAATTTTTTATGCCGGCGGTAAATTGTCTTATCTTGGCCAATTGTCTGTTAATGAATCGTCTCAAGTTAGAATCACTCATCCATCGCCAACACCGTCCATCGTCAAATAGTGGTGCTGCTCCCAACCTAAGTGGGGAGACCGTATTTTTGTCATGTATGAATTTTTGTGATTTTAATCGGAGGAAGCAAACCTCTGACCCAAGCAGCGAAAAAAATATTTTTAGTTTGTTCATTATTGTTCGAATTTTTGATTACATACATTTTGTGTGACCACCGGCGGGGCAATTCCGGGTTAGATATATTTAACACAAATATTGTGGATAAGATATGTTTTTTATAACAAATATACATATGTAGTTAGGATGGATAGTTCCTGTCCAAAAAACAGCAAAAAAAATATTTTCACTTTGATCAAAATTGTCCACCAACACACACACTCTCTCTGTAAATGCTCGGTGCGGCGTGATCAATCAATCCGCGACTGATCACAATTAGTCATGCCAACGCGCGGTCAGATCATCACCTGCTTAACGCGATCGGTAGATGTTGACTCCTCCGTTGTGCCGCCCGTGCCGGCGTCGGCGGCCATGCGCAACTGTCGGCTGGCCACCATTTTGTTGGTGTACGCCGCCGTCTTGGTGAACAAGCCGTTGCCAGAGCGTTGCAGCTCTTGCACCGGTACGGTGGAGTGGCGACGACCCAACTTTTTGCGAATAAACCGCACCAACGCTTTGCGATAAGGCTTCACGAACAGCATGGTAGCCAACGGGTTCATCGCCTATGCATGAAATCATCATCATACGGTTTATTGATATTGAAATTTATTGACCATTCGCCTCTTAAATGATCAGTTAATTGGCCATTAATTGATTATTTAATTGATCAATAACAGTTAATTGAAGGGAAAATTTTAGGATACTGCGCAACAAATTAGTTGACCAATATTGATATTAAAATTTATTGATCCTTTGCCTGTTTTTCAACCAATTAATTGATCAATTTATTGACTCAATAAATTGATTTATTGGTCAATTAGGTTTTTTTGATCTCTAATAAAATCATTTTTGGGCAAATGTCCGATTGAATGTTTTTAAAATTGACTCTGTACCGGAATGAAATAAAGTGGAATGGCTGCGTAGATCATGAAGTAAATGGTGCCACCTTGGACAACAAAAATTGGCAATGTCACTTGAATAGTCAGTTCAAGAACTTCGATTGTGGGCAAAATTGCCTGAAAAAAACATATTTAATAATCATTTAATTTTCTTTAATTGAACCCCCCTCCCCCGATAATTTGGTACCCCTCTAATAGAACCTTCTCTTTTTTTGAAGACACCTCTAATACTATTTTTGGAGACCCTTCGATAGAACTTCCCCTGTTTTTGGAAATCCCTCTAATAGAACCTCCCCTCGAATTGAAGACCCCGCTAATAGAATCCCCTATTTTTGAAGATTCCCTCAATAGAAGAAACACATCCCAATATTCACACCATTTTTTAAATTTGTTTCTGACTTGAACAATCATTGCAGTTGTGATTTGATTGTTGTATTCGCGCATCTTCTCATTTTTCTTCACGTCCGCAGACCGCCCGGCAGCGCCGTCTTTGGCGGCATCGCCCACGGCGCCGCCCGCAGCAAGTTCGTACGTTTTGGCAATGTAATTGCATGTGCCGCGGGCACAATACTTGAAAAAAATGGAACATTTTGATCTACAGTTTATACAATACGATGCTCCCGGTCCGAATGTCGAATAACCCAAAAAAAGTGTTCACAACCTTCCATTAATCCCGTTTATTTACTATAACCATATTTGAAATTCAGACCATGGTAGAAAAATTACAAAAATTTACCACGATAATGGCATAGCAAATGCCGAATATGATCAGCATAGCCAAACAATGCAAAATCCAAAGGAAGGAACGCTAAAATTATTGTTTTAAAATATTTCTTTTGATGAGAGTTTGAGAGCAATGTCATAGATCGGCCGTGTCGTGGCTTAATCCTATCTTTTTTTGTTCACCTACCGCTGGTGTAAATGAGGAGAAGCGGATGTCGGTGATGCCGACCTCTTCGTGTACCCATTTGGCCAGTTGGATCATTTCGCCTGTGTATTCGGCAAACGGATAGTCGGACAGATAGTGCAGCATCACATGCGCAAACAGCAACACGGCCAACACAGTACCCGTGATGTACTTCAGTCGGGACGGCACATGACCGTCACTAAAACAAAAAAAATAGTCAGCAAAGGTCGGTTAACCGAACTGACACCTCATTTTTTGGCCCGAAACCAAAATCGGGGATCGGAAAACCGACTTAACCAAAAACCGCGGGTGAAACTGGCCTAACCTAAGACCGGGTCCTAAAATGACCATATTGAAAAAGCACCCTACGGTGGGTTTAGGCGCCCGATGGGCATTACCATTAGAAAATTTAATTTTGCGCAAGACGACGTTTGGCCAAAATAATTCTTATTTTGCTGTTTGGAATTTGCGACATTCGGAAGATCCGCTCACTCTCGCCCATTAGAGAACCCCCCCCCTCTAATAAAGCACCCCGGCATTCGTCGGACCGAAAGGAAGCTTAAAATTTTTGTTGGTTAAATTAATGTAATATCTGTGATCTGTAAGTACTTGATGATCATGTAGTAGCGGAAAACGAATTGCACAGTTGTGGCACATACAGACAGCAGCAGCACTTGGAACCAGATCACATTAGCCTTTATGGACAATAAATAGGTAATTTTATAGGAATGTGATGCGAGTTCTTTGGGTATCGGTCGTGGAGACTAATCTTGGTCTTGAGTCTCTAAGTCGAGTCACGTAAAAGTTGCTGTCTCAAACATCTCCAAAAAATTGAAAAAGTCCATGCTGCCCCAACATATTACTGTTACATATATTTGACATAACAAATAAATGGATTACGGTATAATTGTAGAGTTCGGACATTTTGCTGAAAAAGCCATTTTGAACCACTGCATGGTAGCCATGGTCGACAATCTTCAGAAAATGTTTTTGGAGGCAAAAGTCAACTGGCCTATAGACAATTGGCCGACGTCTAATTTTTTGGTTTATATCTTTTTGAAAAATCGGCCAGTTGACCTTATACGGTTTTTGGAATTTATTTTACTGTTTTTATTTACCGGAATAGGCTGGACCAGAAAGGTGAACAAGCACAGAAACATGTCCTGAGTATTTGGAAATTTAAAAATTAAAAATAAAGGTTAGGCTTCGACCCTGACCGAAGACGAACCTCATATTCCCAGCGACGCGGTTCTCGACATTTTTCGGCCCAATCTCCTACATTCTTAGGTACCTTGCCTCGTCACGGTCCCCGAATCTCATACTCGGCGGTTTCCGACATATTTTCGGTCTTACCCGGACACAGTATGCCTCCAACCTCTACCCGGTTCGCGACTCGGACCCGGTCCCCGGCATTTTTCCCGATTGGTCTTAAGACCCAACAATAATTTATTACTACACTACCATCATGCACGGGGTTAGCAGCAGCTTGCTGTAGACCAACATCGGTGCCGGCGTTTTGGTGAGGATCAACCAGACCAGGGACGCGTTGAACAGCATGCCGAGCGTAAAACTGAACGCGGCACAACTGCTGTACACGGAGCGAACCAAGTCTGCAGTTGTTGTTGGCCATTATAAACAACAAAAAACCAAATGATTTTGTCGCCTCCTCCATTTAAACGCCCTCCCCCGATTTGACACATCTATCCCCCGACATTCTTGCCCCTGAAGGCAGGGTCGGGGAGTTACTCAAAAATTTCTAAAATCCCTTTTTTTTGTCTATTCCCATAATCCCATCTGTGATATTCAATTTTTTTTTATTCTGACAGCCCTAGCAGACCTACCGTAGGCCATTTTGTGCTGCAGTTTTTTTTCTCGTGGCAAATTTAAAAATTCAGCAAAATGCCAACTTCTGCAAGTGTATAAAATATACTATATTTAAGAGCTACCTTTATATATTATATTAACAAGTGTCAGCGGTGAGGGTGGGAAATTTGTGGCCTATTGTTTTTCACCAAGGAAATGGGGTAGTCGGAAATTAAGGAGGGGGGGGGTTAATTAGAAGAAGAGGGATACTACTATTGTATTCCAACATTTCTCAAAAGGAATGGTGCTGGTCTATTAAAGAGGGGGGGGGGGGCTTAATTAGAGAGGCGGCATTAATACAAGAAAAAATGTCATTGGTATAATGGAAATATTTAATAACATTGGCACACTATAGCTGCTGCTGTTTAGACCTAATCAGTGTCAATTGAAAGAAACGAAATTAGCATGCTTATTCATGAAAGGGTGCCAATTTTACCGCATAAACATTTTTTTAGTTGAAATTTTATAATTTTAAGAACCAACAATTGCTCTCAAATGTTAGGCCGTTTTCGGTCGTCCGTGCTAATTGTGAGCATTCACAAAAAAGCAAAAAAAAAAAACAACGCGTTATTCTCATGCAAAATGGACGGACAAGATAAGAAAAGAAGGGCAAAATAGGAGGAGGATAAATGGCGGGATATGAACGAATGAAGAAATAAAAATATTTAATTTATAAGATTTATATTTTAAGTTTTGATGTTTAAAAAAAAAGTATTTAAAACTGAAAATTTACTTATCTTTCTCAGTAATTTTAATTTTATCAAAGTAAATAGATAGATGATATAAAACTTGTCTGAATTTTCATTCTTTCAATTAAAAAAACAAAAAAGGCTTAATTTATTCAAAAAATATTAGTTTTTTATGCAAATAAAAAGTTAATTAAAAATAAAAACGCTTAATTCACCCAATAATTTCAAATTCTTTTTCAGTGCACAAAAAGATAATTGCATGCAAATGAGGGACATACAAATCGTACGTAAGAGCAGTGGATTTCCGGTTAAAACAAAATATGCCAGGCTAGTCATATGGGAGCCAAAAAATCCGACTCTGGTTAATCCAACTCCGGAAAATCCGTCTTTTGACAATCCAACTCCGGAATATCCGTCTTTTGACAATCCAACTCCGGAATATCCCTGGGTAAGCCAACTCCGGAAAATCCAAAATAATCCAAATCAGGAAAATCCACTCTGGATAATCCAACTCCGGAAAACCGAATTTGGCGCTTTAAATAGGGTTCAACGGGACCGAGGCTTTCCAATAAAACCGGGACCGGGACTAACCGGGACTGGAAAAGTCGCGACCCAGACCCAGTTTTTCGACCGGGGCCCGGCATAAACCGGAACTTTTGTGTTCAGATTTAAAAAATTAAATTTAATAAAAATTCGTTTTTTGTCTTTAGTCAATAAACAGGGGTTAGCATATGCCATTTCTACGCACATTGAACAATGGGTTGGGGCCCAGCGGTGCCAATTGGCGCCGATGGGAAAATTTTGACAGTTTTAGCTAATTGTGTTAAGTAAAACTACACGAAAATTGCACTAAAATGTCCTAATTTCGTTTAAATTATTTTGACTCCAAAATATTTAAAAAAGTCGAAAAGATTTGAGCTTAACATATTTCCTGCATAAAAAATTGAAGGTAAATCATAAAAAAATTGCTTTACACAACACAGAATTCCCTTTCACCGCCACTTTACCTCTCAACTTTTGCATTCAAATCCCCATTTTTATTAATGCATTTTTGGTCCCGGTTAATCCGGAACGACCGGGAATTGGCTTTTTTTGAAAACCAAGAACATGACCGGGATCTGAAAAAACCGAGACCTCCCGCCCCGGTCCCATGGAACCCTATTTTAACATCTGATTCATGGGTAAATAATCCGTTGCTATTTTCAGCTAGAATTCTTCTCTGTTTGTAGCCCCTCCCCCTCACCTTCTGCAAGTTTGATTTCGATTTTTAGGCAAATGCCTAAAAATTTTGTGCACTTGTAACGTTGAGATAAGCACAAAAAACAAGTTTTTAGCTTGGTTTGAAGCTTCTAGGATCAACTTTATAATGCCTATTTTTGTGCCTATTTCGGCATTTTTGGTGCCTCTTTCATGCCTTTTTTGGCGTTTTTGAGAATTTTTGTCTTGAATTTTGTGGGAAGTTGGCAAAATGCACCCCTAAAGATCGACTTTTCGTTTTTTTTTTAAATCAACCCTTAAAAACGATTTTTCTTGCCCAAAATTCAAAAAGTACGCTAGTGAAAATCGATTTTTTGCAAATCACTAGTTCAAAAAATGTGTCCCTAAAATTAGTTTTTTTATAAAATTAAAAAACCTTTTGATTTCCAATAATTTTTGTTGATTTAAAAAAATTTCGGCTTTAAAAAGTTGAAAAAATTCGTGTTTAAAAATTTTAGTGCCTATTTTTGTGCCTTTTGAGAATTTTTGTGCCTTTTTAATGCCTATTTTGCAATTTTTTAATGCTTTTTTAGGTGCCTATTTTATGATTTTTTTTGCCTAAAAATCGAAGCCCTACATATTATAGAATTTTCAATTTATTTTTCCAAATGATTTAATCGCTTTGCAAAGCTTGCCTAATAAAATTAGTCCTTACAAATTGGAACCCCGCCCCTCTTGAAATAGAATCCGCTCTTACAAATTAGGGGGTATTGAAAATAGAGCCTCGGGTTCTAATAGAAAAAAAACAAAAATTTGTTTATTCATCAAACAACTATTTGCGTGAATTCAAAAATTAGTTATTATGTACTGTATTTGATGGTGGGCGATGGGTCGGCACATCAAAACCTAAAGAGGAACGCGCATCGCGTACACTCAGCAATTTGGTATCGAAAATTGTGAAAAAAATATGAGAAAAATTATTTTTTTTTGTTAAATTATTAATTTTAAATTGTTTTCACCCCTAATTTTATCTCAAATTAACCATTCAACTGAAGAACACTTAGGAGGAAATTGGACGATAATGAATGACCAATTTTTGCTACCAAAAACACCGGATATACTAAAAAAGTTTAAAGAATTTCCGGCGTGAAAAATTCGCTCATCACTTGCATTTATGTAAATTTTCAAAAAATCAATTTTCCCGCGAAAATTGGACGCCGGCACAGCTAATTTTCGCTCAATTATCTGTATGTAAATGGAAATGTGAGAACCAAAAAATGAACAGGAAAACAACGTCACCGGAAAAAATGGAAAAGAACTTTTTAAAGGAAATATACACCATCAAAAAAGCGAAAATAGAACGAATTAAAAAAATAATAAATGCTCAATTAGTAATCCCTTTTTTGAATTTTAAAATAAGAATTTATTCGCAATATATTTATGTTCTAAATTAAACATGCATACCTATATAATACAAAATGAATTACACAAAAATACGGTAAATGTGGCTTTATTCGGTTTCGTTAATTCCACCACCTTTAGATTATTCTTGGGCTTTAATTTTTAAATTACCCAACCAATTTCTATAAATTTAGTTTCATCACTCTTTGTGTTAGAAAAACACCTTTTGTATTAAATCAAATTTAAAATTGGTCGGATAATAAAAACATTATAGCTATTTATAGCGCTAAAATTTGCTGTGAGGTTTCGGATTTACTGAAACACCTTTAGTATGGTACCGGGATGTTTCCGGCTTTTGAAAATTTCAAAAAGCCACCCGGAAGCCACCGGCGGCACATACTGTGAGGAATATGCCCCTGGTGGGTGGATAAAAAGCAGTACACAAAGCGTCACTCATTCATTAATCGACGAGGGACTGTCTGCGGGTGGCACATTTTTCAATGAAATTTTAATTAAATTTTCCACATTGAAGCAATTGGGAAGAGGAATTTAAATAAGTGAACGGCGCAATTTGTGGCTTATCAATCATTCCGCGCCCCCAACGGCGGCAGCATTTCAATTTAATCGTTAAGACAGCAGCAGACATATTCCAGCAGAGATCGTAACAAATGAAAATAAGCACCTTATCGCCAAAATTAAGCAATTGATGCCAAATTAAGTCCAATAATTCGCATTAATATTTCACAATGACAGTAATTTTGCATGCAGAAATTTAACTTTGATAATAGGTAAATTAAAAATTCATCTTAATTTGGATTCTCCGGTAAAATAAAGGGTGCTAGGTCGTTTCGTAAATTCCGCCACTTTTTGAAAGTTTTTGACCTATAACTGACTATAACTTTTTTATTACTCAATCAATTTCTATGAGTTTTGGTATCATTAGAAAGCTATATGTGTTTAGAAACAGTGCTTAAGCAGAATGAATCTAGGTGATTAATCCTCTCAAAAAAATTACGCATAAAAATATGACTTATGCAGTTTAAAAACCGTAACTTTTTTAAGAATGGATTAATCGCTTAACTATGGGCTGCTGTTGGACATGGTAAATGCCGTACAGCATGGTGAACACGACAACAAATGATTGACCAAATGGCATGTCACTTTGGTTTTTGTTGTTGTGGCCGTGGTAGAACACTGCGAACACGGTCATTACAAATGGTGGCATTGTGCCAAGAATGCAAATAGTGTACAGGCGCATTCGTTCGGGCAAATAATTGTTGACCATGGTCGGGCTGAAGACGCTTTGTTGTGCCGACTTTTGTTGGCCATTAGCAGCGACATAACTTTTTGGTGGAAAATAGCTAAAAATTTGCACATTTTTACTTGCAAATTTCAGTTATCTATGCCACTTTGCAGACCACGACATCTTTTGGGCTGCAACTTTTTTTAATTGTCTGACAGTTATATAAACATAGTATCATTCAAAGGCCCTCCATAGTTGAGCATACCAAGTGTAACACTGTCATAAATGGCACAATAATTTTGTTAATTATTTATGTAAACATTTTAGATCACTTTTGTGCAATTTTTTGCCGGTCATCCAAAGAAGGCAAATGCCGTACAAAAGTGTCGGTGTGTATGAAGTTGTTGTCAGATTAATCATGCTAAGTGCCATGATCAGTTTGAAAAGCATCCCGTCCTCCTTAATTATGAAATACATTCATATTAATTTTTATATAGTTGAATAATATAATATTTCATAGGGTTAGAAAGAAAGATTGACGGCAAAGATTCAAAAATAGAGTCTGGCCAACCGAACAACGCTTAGGAGATTATAAACGAAATAAAAGATAAAAATTCAAAAAATGATTTTTCTACTTCGACAATTGCTGGGGGATATATAGTTAGGTGCTGGGTCGTTATTTAAAAAACATCATTAAGTGCGTTATTTAAAAAACCATCATTATGATAAAAGGTCGTTATTTAAAAAACCATCATTAAGGGCGTTACTTAAAAATCCATCATTAAAAACCCTCATTGTAAGAAAAGCTACAATCAATCAATATTTCCGCAAATTGTAAAATTTGATTACAATTTGTAATAATCATAAAAGAAAAATAATCGTTATCATATCTGTTTTTTTATTTTATCATTTACTTGAAGTTGTGATCAGTCCCCGACCCCGAAATAACCCTGACACATATTCCCGGCCCTGTACGACCATACACTGACTGATAAAATGTTTCTAATTTTTGAAACCCCCTTTTTTTGACCACTTCCAGACCGTTTTCCGGTCCGGAATGAGTCCGGGAACCGAATCTTTTGGCAGATTCGGGTTCCCCGGCCCAAATTATCCCTAATCGGCATATCGTAGCAATATGTTGCTGACATATTGCTGGCCATATATTGGCAAATTTTGGTAGCCATTTTTTGGCCCCACCCTGCCAGATCACCCCTTGGGAGCGGACTGACAGGGTCGGACTCGCTGCCGACTAGGGGTAATCTGGGCTCGGGAACCCGAATCCGTCAAAAGATTCGGTCCCGGACTCGTTCCGGTCCGGAAACCGGTTTGGAAGTGGTCAAAAAAGGGGGATTCAAAAATTAGAAGCCTTTCGTCATTTCTCGTCAGTGTATGGTCGTACAGGGCCGGGAATATGTGTCAGGGTTATTTCGGGGTCGGGGACTGATCACAACTTCAAGTAAATGATAAAATAAAAAAACAGATATGATAACGATTATTTTTCTTTTATGATTATTACAAATTGTAATCAAATTTTACAATTTGCGGAAATATTGATTGATTGTAGCTTTTCTTACAATGAGGGTTTTTAATGATGGATTTTTAAGTAACGCCCTTAATGATGGTTTTTTAAATAACGACTTTTTGAATGATGGGTTTTTAAGTAACGCACTTAATGATGGTTTTTTAAATAACGACCTTTTATCATAATGATGGTTTTTTAAATAACGCACTTAATGATGTTTTTTAAATAACGACATAGCACCTATAGTTATGATGAAACACACACAAATATGCGCATGGTGTGAAATTGAGGATTAGAGAATAGATGAGCCCACAAAACTAGCAAATGAAAATGTTTATCCGTGTAAATCGGAGTTAAAATTTTTTTTTTAATTATAGTATCTTTGAGTTTATAAGTTCGGGTTCCAGCTTCGAATTAGAGATTTTTTGGTTTGAATTATAGTTAATTACCAAAGCCAAAATTGGGTTTCTTAAAATTTAAATTTTCATTCAAAGACGACCAATCGGGAGCCTTTTTTATTTCTGTTATTGAAGATTTAAACCAGGGGCAGGGCTGCACGAAATTTCGTTTCGTTTTCGTTTCGTCCCCTTTTTTCGTCACTTTTTGAGTTTCGTTTTCGTGTTTCGTTTTCGTCCACAAAAATTTTTTCGTTTCGTTTTCGTCAAAGCAAATTTGGACGAAAAACACGAAAAAAATTAGCACTGGTAAGAATGATGATTTGAGTGTAAAAGTAGAAGGGAAAGTGGAGGAAAGTAAATATATACATGGCCGAGTGGTTCGTGTTGTTGGTTTTGTGACCATATTACTTTTGGTTCGAATCTCGTGTGGTGAAAAATATTTTTTTCCCTTGGAAATAATTACTTTTAAAATTGTTTTTAGGTGGAAATACATTACTTTTAAAATGCAATATTAAGAAAAAATTCTTAACAAACCAAGCTAAATTCTCAAAAAAATTTACGGCGACGCATATCTGCACCGCCTTCCCCACCACGTGCTTTACTGTATATCAGTGCCAAAAAATCAAATTTACATGGAAAATTTTGCCGCCTTTATGCAATTTTTGGGCATTTACTTGACAAAATGCGATTAAAATTTTCAAAAATTTCCTGGCAGCGCCTATCGTCACCGCCAGCCCCCCCCCACAAGAAGTTTTTCTGTTTAAGTTCAATGCCCAAAAAAAAATGTTTGCGGCAAGTAATACATGGATCTTTTTATGGTATTTTATGCGATTTAAGGATTAGAACTTGTTTTTCATTTTCAGAAAAATTTGATTTTTAAATCCCGGCCGGGATCCCGGGGTTTTCCGTCATAATCCCGTATCCCAGGTTTTTTGATGGACCGGGATTTAAACCGGGACGGGATTTTGGGCCGGGATCCCGGGGCGGGATCCCGCCCGGCCACCTTTTTGAAATCCCGGTCCCGATCCCGGTCCCGGGTTTTTTGATTCCGCCGGGCACTAGTTTTTACATCACAATTTTTTCGTGTTTCGTTTTCGTTACGAATTATGATTTTCGTTTCGTTTTCGTGTACGAAAATTTATTTTTTGGATTTTCGTGCAGCCCTGATCAACACTGCATGAGGGCGTTTGCTCTAAAATGCATTCTTGCGCACTTGATTTTACTTCCATCTCCTTCCTGCCTCACGCAGCGGCACTTTCGTTTCAATTGGATTTTCAAATTCGCTGTGATCCCTCTATCGGCATCGGTAGACCTCCATCCAAAAATTCCTATGTTTTCACGGTATGGTACGTTTCCGGACCGCCACTTCCGGACCGCCGTTTCCGGACCGCCGTTTCCGGACCAAGCCACTTCCGGACCGCCGTTTCCGGACCGCCAGTTCCGGACCGCTTGAAAAGGGACATTTCCGGACCAAAATTTATTTAAAAAATTTAATTTTTTTTAAAGAAAATTTTAAAAAACCAGGCCTAGGTTAGGCTTAGGAATACGAAATTTTTTTCCCAAAACTAATTCCTAGGGGTATTTTGAGGCGCTGAACACAAATCTGACCTTCTTTTTGAACAGTTCCGAACCCCTAACCCGCAAATTCGAACAAAAATCCGATTTTTTAACCAAAATTTTTGGAAAATATCGGTCATAGGTCCCAGACTCCAAATCACTTTTATAGGTCTCCTTAGGTGCTAAAAACGATAGAACAATCAAAATTTTTGCGCGGAAACCATTTTAAACCGGTTTTTGAACCGGTTAAAAGTCGTGAAAATGGGTAAGAAATGACCAAAACCCAGCCCAAACACATTCATTTCCTGACAAACTTGGTATCAATCGATAGCTCTCGACGAGATAAATCGATTTAGACCGATTTGAATTTGATCCGAAGCAATCTGAACACTGGACATCTGAGTCCCCGTTAAAAGTGGATATTTCAGTACCAATGATCAAAACAGCAGTCAAGGACAACGTAATGACAGATTTTACACGCAAAAAGGAGCATTTGAGTCATCATTTCTATATTGTTCATCAATGCTTTTTTGACTTTTTCTGCGGTTAAGCATGTTTTTTTATGAATAACTGAATTTTCGACTTTTTGTTCGAATTTGGGTCCGGGGTTCGAAATTGTGAAAAATAGATGTCGTATTCGTGATCAGCGCCTTAAAATACCTCTAGGAATTAGTTTTGGGAAAAATCCAGGTCGAAATATTACACTTAAGCCTACCTTAGGCCCAGTTTTTCAAAAAATTTACTTTAAAAAAAATTATTTTTGTTAATAAATTTTGGTCCGGAAATGTCCCTTTTCAAGCGGTCCGGAAGTGGCGGTCCGGAAGTGGCGGTCCGGAAACGGCGGTCCGGAAGTGGCTTGGTCCGGAAACGGCGGTCCGGAAACGGCGGTCCGGAAGTGTCCAGTTCCCTGTTTTCATGCCCTAAATTATTCAAAAATTTATTGGCGTTAGAAGCATTACACGAATATGTACATAATGATTCAGTCGAAGATTAAGCGTTGGAGAGAGATAGGATAAAGAGAGAGAGAGAGACGGGACAAAGAAAAAGAGTGAGCGCGCCTACCATTATCTCTGCCTTCTCCCATCTTTGCTGGCTCTTTCTCTCTCTCTTTCTCTCCTCATTTACCATTTTCTCTGGTGTCCATCTTTACCCCAGCTCACCAACACCCAACTCACCAATACCCAACTCACCAATTTCCAACTCACCAACAACCCAACTCATCAACTGTCCAACTCACCAACGACCCAACTCGCCAACAATAAAATTTTTTAAACCTAGCCTTAGCTTAGCTTAAGCCTAGCCTAAGCCATCCAAGCCTAAGC
>JAKKIK010000905.1:0-21524 GCA_024500135.1 Heterodera carotae | reverse complement strand
CTTTAGGAATGTGTTAGACACTGTCCACTCACTCATTTGTGACCCCCGCCCATTATAGCGAGTCACTTCTTATCTTTCGACACATTTCCTCCTCATCGATCGATATTATTATTTATTTCCTTCTCCAATAAATTGTTTATATTATTGGACTTTTGTTTCGGCTTGAGGACCGAACAGGTTCCATGCCCGGCATTTGTTCCCCAAAAAAAGGGTTCGGGCACGATCACACCTGTTCACTGCTGACACAATATTTTTTGCTCCTTGAATACCGCTCAGTAACTTAAAGAAAACAGTTGTAAAAGAGTTTGAATTAGGGTTGAGCCCCGACCCTTCGGGGGCAAGAATGTCGGGGGTCGGGGATGTCGGGGGTAGAGATGTCGGGGGTCGGGGTCGGGGGTGGCTGAAAAATTTAAAATTCTATTTTTTTCTAAAATTGTCTTTTTCGATGATTAAACGCATTTGCAATTCAAAAATTTAAATATTTTCATCTTAAATCAATTTAAAAATGGGCAGCAGAGGTTAATTTTAAGCAAAATGGAGAATGGGGAGGGGGTCCATCGGTGCCGATAGGCGCCGATGGAAAAATTTTGACATTTTTAGTGAATTTGTTAAGTAAAATTAGCCCAAAATCGCACAAAAAACATCAAAAAACGTCTTAATTTTCCTTGAATTTCATTTTAATTTGAAAATATACTGTAAATTATGTGGAGGGACAGGCGGTGCCGATAGGCGCCGCCGGGAAAATTTTGAGAATTTAGCTGGGTTTCCTTATGAAAATTTGTTGTAAAAATGGCCCATAAATACTCATAAATTACAATTTTAAAAATAAATTTTATACGGAGTTATTTTCACGCCAAAAAAAATATTTAAAAAGTCGAAAAGATATAAGAGAAACTTAACATTTATTTCCCTGCACAAATTATTCAAGGTTAGGTTATAAAAATAAGTTCGACAAACGTGGGATCCGAACCCACACCAGACATATCATTGAAACATACAACACACCCACTCGACCAATGACATTTCTTCTCAACTGGCGGAATTATTATTTAAATATTCCCTTTTCCCCCACTTTCCCTCTCAACTTTTGCACTCATTTGTCAGAGCCCCATTCTTACTAGTGCTTAATTTTGGTCGGGGGCGTCGGGGGTGGCCTGTCGGGGGTCGGGGATGTCGGGGGTAGAGATGTCGGGGGTCGGGGTCGGGGGTGAGGCCTAAAAAGATCGGGGGTCGGGGTCGGGGGTGTCGGGGTCGGGGCTCAACCCTAGTTTGAATTGTCGCTTTAATTGATCACACTTTTTGGAGTTCGTCACTGGGGTCCGGTGTGTATTTGGCGACTGTCTCCAATAACTGTAAGCACAAAATAATATACAAAATTTTAAAATAAATGTTATAAAATTGAATTTTGATTAAATAAATAATTTTAATTATCGCCACCAATGGGTATTTGACGAGCCGCTGCATTTCCGCCGGAATCATGTCTTTCAGTTGCAACTTTCTGCATAACGGATTGTTCTCGGCTTCGGCCAAAAACTGTGAGAACGGGTCGTCCTTGGCGCGATTGTATCTAAAATCCTTTTTTTTAATTTAAACACTTTATTTCACCTTATAGAAGTCTCACTCCAATCAAAGCAACCCCTCGGCATGATAGAAGCCCCCCCCAATTGAAGCCTCCCCTCTAATAGAAGCCTCCCCCAGGGGGTGATTAAAAATAGAAGCCACGGACTTCTATTAGAAGAAATACGGTAATAAATATTATCACGCGTGACCTGTGCCTGAGTGCGTCCAATGCGTGCTGTTGATTTTGGCAAAACAGTGCCACGGTGGCTCTGAACCTGTCGCCGCAGGGGCCACAGAACAGCTCTTCTACGAGCTCACCCAAATCGCCGTAAAGGCCATCGGAACGCCGCAGGCGTTTCATTTTTTGGCACATTTCGGCGTGTACTGTTAAAAAGGCAGTGAAATTACGCAAATATCCGGGATGAATGAGTTCGTTTTTTCCATTTTTGGTTTCAATAAATAAATAATCGCTTTGTCTCTTATGGTGAAGAATGCTTTTTGAATGGTATTTCATTAAAATTAGAACTTATGGGTTTCTGTTTTAAAACCCAAAAATGCCAAATCACAGACCTAAAAAACCGGAAATCCAGACCTATCCCTGGCATACGAATTTGTCTGTGTTTGCTCGTTTTACATACATTTTAACAATTCATCCAAATTGCCGAACAGCAGCTTCACCAAATGGGGGGAGGCTACTCGATGGACAACCATTGGTCGATAGAACACTTTGTAGAGCACCTTCAGACGCAATGCATGTGTACGCTCTGAACAACTCATAGATGAGAATGTAACAATTGTTGCGAAATTAGAGAGTGGCTGTGGCCGGTGCTGACAAGTGGCCGGGGAATCGGGACACATTGACGGGATTTTCGCGCGATCCCGTCCCGGAATCTCTGTTTTTTTGATGGACCCCGGGATTAAACCCGGACCAGGATTTTTGGCTAAGATTTCGACGCGGGATCTAGCGCGCACCTTTTTGAAAATCCCGGTCCCGTCCCGACCCCGGGTTTTTTGATTTTGCCAAGCATACGATAAAAAGCCGCAACAAAGGAAAAAGCACAGCAAAAGTCGTCCGCTTACCGGTTTGGTACAGTTCGTTGATCACTTCCTGGCGCTTTTTCTCCTTGGGTTTCAAATGCTTGAGAATTTCCCAGCTGACCAACGACTCGAGGCTCGGCATTTCCGTGTCAACCTTAACTTGGCAAATTGGACGACAATGTCATCATCCTTAGTCAAATCACACACAATTTTAATTAAAAAATGAAATTTTTCTTTCCGCGCAGTCTCCGTCCCACCCGCTTCTTCTCACCTCCAAATCGCTGCCCCAGTCCATGTCGAACTTCTCCACCAAATCCACCAGACGACGCTGCTCCGCCTCCGTGTTCAGCTCAACGCACGAGGCAGAGCTGGTGCCGGCCAAGCACGTGTGAGGAGACTTGAAAAAATAAATTTAAAAAAATCTTATCAAATCTTATATTAAAGCCCCCCCCCCTCTAATTATGCCTCCCCCATCAATAGAGCCCCCCTTCTGAGAGGTGTTGAAACATAAGACAACCCAAATAAAGCACATGAACAGAGTCCCTGTTTAAATTGCAATGAAACTGTTCCTGTAAAAAAGCTCTCTCCATAATAACCACTCCCTAATTAAGCATCCCCCCAATAAGGGCCCTTTTTTTGGGGGGGAGGGGGTTGAAAATAGAGCCACTGAGAAAAAATGTAAATGATCTCAAATATACAATAAGCTTAACGAGGCGACCTGCTGCGCGATGTCACCAGCCGAGCTGGCCTTCAGAACGGCCGTGCTCGGAATGGCGAGTTGCGCAATTGCACCGCCCCCGCTGTCCGCAGCGCCCAAACTGCCACCTGCACCGCGCTTCAGTGAACTGCCATGTTCGGCGGCCACCTTTTAAAAACATGCGCATTATTATTTAAATTTAAAATAATTTAATAGCAAATTTAGGTAGTTTTGTAATTCACAACCTTTTTTATGCTATGCGATCGCGTCGCTGGCACAGTCGCCGCCGGCGTCGTTGTCACTGTTGGCGATGATTGTGCCGTTGCCGTTGTTGCCATAACAGCCGCTGGCATGGCGCCGCCGCTGCTCGATTGAGTGCAAATGCCCGAGTCCATTGATGTGATCGGTTGTTGTTGTACCAATTTTGAACTCATTTGGCTGGGCTAAATTTTAAATTTTAATAAATAAATTTCAATTGGCAAGTCAAAACTTCCAATTTAATGTGCATACGTATCAGATCAACTAATTATCAATACAAGAGTATTGGTTTAAGCGTAAAAAAACTGACAAATCATAAAGAAACCAATAAAATATTATTGGTTTTTGGGGTCTCTCATAAACCAATATATTGTACTGTATTGGTTCAATCTCTCTCTCTAATTTTATTTATTTTGTGCCACCTTCGCCTCCTCCGTCGTTTTCACCGATGACGACGGTTGCACTGCTGCTGCTGCTGCTGCTGCTGCTGCTGTAACGCTGGCAACAGCTGTGGCGCCGCAGGACGGCACTTCGGGCGGTGCGATTCGTTCAAAGCGCGTGCTGAACACTGGCGGTGGCAACATTGCGGTCTATTGAAATGGTAAAGATACTTTTCATTCCGATCACTGACTTTTTTTTGGGGGGGACGGCTATTCCCCGACCCCGAACATACTTTCCCCGCCGATCCTCGCACCCCGATCATCAAAGATCAGAACAAGAGAATATATGGTCGTATTCATTTTACCAAATTTGGACTCAACTACCATGATCAAATGAGTGATCGATCATAATTGATCCAAAATGGTAGTCTAAAAAATTTCAGAGGGCCAAAAACTAATTAATAGTTATTTCTGGTAATTTTTGTCCGGAATATATGCCTTTTTTGCATTTATAAAGCGAATAATTTGCTTATTTTCGGCCCACAAATATTTTTCTCCAAAAATTGAAAGAGCTCATCGCAACCTTCCCGTAATAATGGTTCTGCCATTTTTTTGTTTTTCTGATCAAAAACGGAACGTACCGACGAGGGCGGTGACGAGCTTGAGTCCAAACTTTCCATTTTTGGATGATGAATGATTTTAGCTGGCGAAATGTTATTGCCGATCATTTGCTGCTGCTGATGATGATGACGCTGAAGTTGGTGGTGATCAGCATCGATCATCAGCTCGTGTTCGTATGGCGGGATCAAATCGTTGCCGTGCTTGTCAATGCTTGAGCCCTCCTTGGAGCTTGCCTTCTAAACAAGGATTAAAAATAAACCCACATCCAAGCCAAAGAAAAATTTTCGGCAGAGGAGGGGGAGGGAGGGATTGGTCAAAAATTGGCTAAGGATCAAAGCACTGGATTTGATGAACCGGGAATAAACCGGGTCGGAATTTATGACCGGGTCCGGCTTGGAATACCGCTCGTCTTTTTGAATCCTGTCCCACTCCAGGTCCCGGTTTTGCATTCTATTAATAGTTCGATCAAAAATCACATTAAGTATTAATTGAATTTGAGAAATCACTGACAGAAATCCACAGCATTTTGAACAGCTGTTGGTTCTTACACAAGGATTTATGAGAACAGATTATAGCACATATTGTAATTATGCCCAACTATGATCCAAATACTGATCGGTGCAATTGCGAGTGTCCTATGACAATCGATATTTATTTAGGACATGCTCTCGTTACTCAGATCACACTCATTTGTTAGCCACAAGGAAAAGTGTCCAGGACTATATTGATAAGAGTGATCGGGATCATGGCAAAAAATCATAGACACACAGACCATGTCAAGCGTGGTGGAGTACACTGATCTGCCCAGGGGCGGCGTCAGAGAAAAGGATGACTTTGGACTGGTGCGCTTGGCACGCGGCTGTTTCGGGAAGTTGAGGACGGACACGGAGTACACGGAGTCATGTCCGCCCAACGACTGCGCATATGTGGACACCGATTCGCCAACGCCTTGGAAATGCACTGAAAATGGTGGCAAATATTTTGGAAATCCGCTGATCACAGAGAAAATCCCTGAATCTCAGAACTCTGCTTTTTTTGGTCCACCCGACACCAAAAAGCCGACCCCGAAAAGTTTGCCACCCTTGCCGGTCCCCTCTATGCCATCCCCGATATTCTTTTTCCCTATACGCCAATTCCCGGCATGGCATTCCTGGCTATCCATTTTTTTGCCTCATTGTCCATCCGATCCCCGACACACCATTCCGATATTATTATGCCCCCTTCCAAATTGAGATATGTCACCGGCGGGGCTTAAACCCTAATTACAGTATGCACTACCGTACCTCCGGCTACTGCGATAGCGCCGCCGCCGGGCGCGGCGTGTTTAAAGCGTTGTGCCACCGGATGAACGGGCGCGTTGGCGCCTGTGTTTAGCAGCGAAAGGGTGGAGACAGAAGCGGACGGCTGGCGTTGGTTGTGGAAATGATGAAGTTGATGTGCCCCGCCGGTTTTGGCCTTCTGTTGCTGGGTTGGCCAACAATGGTCGGACTGCGGGGGAAAATGAAGGCATTTTAAACGCATTTTAAATCAAACATTTAAATAGTTTTAAATAATATGAACCCAAAAAACGGAACTGGACACCTCCGGACCGCACCATTTCCGGACAGACACATTTTAGGATAACTTTTTTATTTATTTGTCAACCAAATTCTACAAGTTTAGTATCATTCGAAAGCTCTATAGTTTTAGAAGCTAAGCAGAAAAATAATTAGAAAATAAGCTATAAAATAAAACCGTTATTAAAAATTTGACTCTTCAGCAACTCGCATCGTAACTTTTTTAAGCATTTTTTAATCGTTTAACCTTATCTTATTAATAGCTTCTAAATCCATAGAGCTTTCAAATGATAACCAAAAGTGTAAAATTTGGTTAACAAAAAAAGTTACGGTGTCCTAAAAGTGTTTGGTACGGAACGTACCATACCGCCCAAAAAATGTCTCAAAAATTCAAATCCCTGGCATTCCGTTTTCTTCGGCAAAACTTACCAGCTGAGAAGTACAATTTTTGTGCACAACCACGTCACAATCTGTTATAAACCAATGGCACTTTTGTTAGAGACATATAAAAATTGCGTCGATTTACCACGGCATTTTTGTCAACAATGCCGTGGTTTGACTCGCCCACCCAAAAATGCAATTCGACAGCCCCCGAGGGGCCGATGTTCGACAAATGATGGATGGCTTTTGGCCTTGCAGAGAGATGGTCTCAAAAATCCAACATCGGCAATTGCCCCCGGGGAATTTTGTTCCCAAAAAATAAGAGCAAAGAAATAGCGCCGGCGGGGAAATAGGCAATTTCCGTTTGACACAATGTTTCTTAATAAAATGTTAAATAAAATTTAAAGTGTTTTTTAGGACGATTAACGAAATGTGCCATTAATGAAACATTCGCCTCCGGGGGAAAGCAATTTACGGAATGAATTTTTTTTTTGAAATTTTGCCTAATTTTCTGAATTTTTGGCCGAGCGCAATTTACTGGCCAAAAGCCATTGAACATTCCTACTCACTTTGGCAGAAATAAGCCTGTGGATTGACGCCCCAGACAGCTTCACGACTGAAAAATGTTGCGGCATTTAAATAATTAACAAAATAAATAATTAATTAAATGGTAATTGCCGTTTTCCGCCAATTGGTGGGCCCCAATAATCCATCACTTTTTATTTTTTATTGTCAGTCAATTTTAAAAAATTTTGTATCATTCGATAGCTTAAAAGTTGAAATTTTACGAATAAACAGACGTTAAACAATTAAACATTAAAATTTAAATCTAAAATTGTTAAAATGTTAAATGTTTTAACTTGTATTTATATTATGCTTTTTTCTAGATTCTGTCGAATAATGTACCAAATTTGTTTGAAATTTGAATGACAATCAAAAAAAAAAGAAGAATTCCCAAAATTGGGGGAAAATTTTTCGCCTATTTTCCTTTCCATAATTATGTAAAATATTCAATTTAACCATTGATAACAGTGGACAGTGAGCAGGACGGGCTGAAGCAGAAACTGTAATTGAAAATTTTTTATAGGCGTATTTATTAAAGCGGGAAAATTTTTTTAGAATTTTTATCAAAAATTACACTGAAAAATGAAGGTGGATAATTTACAGTGAAAAATCGCTTAAATTTTCACATATTTTTGAAAAAAATCTTTATTTCCTCCAATAGTACCCCGTGGGTACAATTAAAAATTCCGGAAAAGTCCGAAATTTCTCTAAAAATGTCCGGCATGCATCCGGTTCCATCCCCGGTTTAAGCAGACTGACTTGGTGATCTTTGAGCTGAAACTTTTGTTTGCTGGCGGACGATGCCAACATTTTGAGCATGGACGCGCCGGCGCCGGAGTGTTTGGAGGTTGGCATTAGAAAAGAGGGGCACTTGTCCAACAACTTCTGCAGGTGGTTGGGGAATTAAGAATTGCAAAATAGTGAGTGAAAGAGAGAGAAAACGAGAGAGAGAGAGAGAGAGTAAAAGGAGAAATGTAAAATTAATCCATCTTTGCTGATTAATGACAAATTGAAATGAACAAAATAATACAATGATTAATATTTTGTAAAAGTACGATTAATTAGAAGGATGGGATATATAATAAAGGTGGCATTGGATTGATATAATAAAGGTGGCATTGGATTGGATCGAATCTCCAATAAAAAAATAATCTGTTTTCATTATTCACCGATCGCAAATTGCCCTAATTATTAGTAGCAAATTAAAAAACTCGCCTCCAAAGCAGAATTACTAGTGCGCAGGCAGAAAACGACCTGAAATTGGTTTCTTTAATTCAAAATAATAAATAATTAATTTAATTCCCAATTTGTTGTCTTTTTTTTGCCTTGATCAGTGTTGCAATGGACATGATCAGTGCAAGTGTACGGCGGTCAAGATTCTCGAAATCGGGAAGGCCAGCCGCTGAAAAATTTAGTAAATTTTTTGAAACCGTAAAATTGATCATCAGCCCTACCACTAATAATGGTCGTTGATTTGATCAAAGTTTGCAACGCCTTGAACAACAGACGGCCGGCCAGCCGCAGTTCGGCCCCGCGGTCGGCACGCGTTGTCAGCGAGTCGAGCAGTGCCGCATCGACGCCGTCCACCGGGTCTGGCAGGGATTTGTGTGTGAAATTCAAATTGACAATTGGCAATTCGTTCAACATCTAAGGCTTTCCATGAACTACATTAAAGAGCCGCCGAGAGTAAAATTTCCGATATGCGCGACCGAGAGTTAGGTAATCCCGAAGGGTTATGGTCAATTGTTTTTTAGTTTTTTCAAAAAATCATAGATATTTTGTCAAATAATGATCAGATGACATTAAATGTCAAAACCAATGTCAGATGGCTCTCTTTAAACCACTAATTACAAATTTTCAAAAAATTTCGAGAAGGTGTAACATACCTAACCTACAAATACCTTGCGGTTAGAACGCCGTAGGGCGGGGAAGATAAGACAATTTAGAGTAGCGGCTAATGGGCTTGGTACTCAGTGGAAGAGATGTCCCCGGACTGGGAAAAATTTATTCTGAGAGACTTAATCCCAATGCTTGATACCTAAAGAAAATCCCGACCCTAGCGTTAATCCCGACCGAGACTAGTCTCAAGCTTAACCCCACTGTGATTAAAAATCCCAAAATTCGTGAATCAATCTCAGACCGAGACATTTCCGTCCCGAGACTGTCCAACAGCTCTACCGCCTAAAATATGCCTACCAAAGGGTTGGCCCCTGCGGCGAAAGTCGGCCAATTGTTCGTTGATTTGACTGACTGCGCGAGTGCGAGTCGATATAAACAATTTGCGTAGCTGATCAGCAGCACCGTCCTGGGGCGCGTGTTGCTGTTGCTGCTGGTGACTGATGCCAATTGCGCGT
The DNA here is from genome assembly GCA_024500135.1 of Heterodera carotae. Lineage (NCBI taxonomy): Eukaryota > Metazoa > Nematoda > Chromadorea > Rhabditida > Heteroderidae > Heterodera > Heterodera carotae. The sequence continues at coordinate 12,115 of JAKKIK010000905.1, read as the reverse complement.
AACATTTTGTCAATGCTTTGAATGTCGCGTTGCGCAATGTTTGGCAATTGCAGCGGGGCGCCGGGGATCAAAAAAGTGGAGAAAATCTGGCAAACAAACAAACAAATCACCCAGTTCAACGATAATTAGTGATCGGTTAAACAATTAAAATTGATCACTGATAGAGAAATTAGGTCCAAAAACAGATCAGTATGATCTGGTCAGATTTGGTGATCAATGAGCCGAAAAATTCAAGAGAATCTGATTAGATTAACGCCCGGTATTAAAAGTCAGACAAAATCGTTTCGGATTAACGAGATAAATGCTTGATCAAATCACCTCATACGCAAAACGGCGTTGATCCTTCACATTGCTGGACGGGAATGCGTCAGTGATCAGATAAAAGAGCTGGAGGGTGGGGGAGGGATGAGCATAAATATCGTAGGTTTTTTCTTTATAAATTTTTTAAAAAGTTACGAGGCTTCCCGGGTTTGGTGTGTTCATCAGATGAGTGAGAAAAATGGCCAATGCTGCGGGATGGCTCTTCAGCTCGTGGAGATTTGAAAATGGGCCAACAGGATCCTACAAAGAAAGTAAACAAAATTAATTATAATTTAAATGTTAAATATGTATTTTCAACATAAATATAGGCAGTAATATGTATTAATTATGCCTATAAGATGCATATCATTTAATATTTTTCATTTAATACTTTTACATCATTTTGTGGCCCCAAATGCGCTTCTCCGTCCCCGTGCTCGTCCTCATCCGCTTGCTGCTCCTCCTCCCGTTCCTGCTGCTCCAAATCGTGAACCATCTGCTGCTGTTGTTGTTGTTGGTGAATATAATTCATACCGCCCGTCTCCACCTGATTAATTAATTATACACATTATAATACATTATACATATTGTATATATATTAGTATGTATTGCTATATACAAATCGAAAATCAACCAATATAATCAAGACAATATTCTTGGTTTTCTATTGGGTCCAATATATTGTTTTTGTTGGTTTTTCTATTGTTTTGCCCGTCTCTACAATTAAGGCTTCCATTGTTTGAAAATTCAACTCCAAGAAGCATATAATTTATAATTTTTTTTTAATGTCAGTGCTTCTAACAAAATTAAGCAAATTATTTTAAATTCAATGAAAGCCAATTTATGCGCAATATTTTACAAGCAAATGTGCTTTGACAAAAGATAATTAGTCTCCTTTTTTATTAAACAAAGTAAGCAATAAAAAATTTACAACCTCAAAAAATTTCAGTAAAAAATCAAGAATTTTAAACGCCGTTTAATAAAAATTTCGATTTTTTAGACCCACGCCCTTCGACTTACCCAACTTCGAATTGGCTCAACTTTTGCTGCCACAGCAGCGGACTTAGGCGGCGGCGCAACTCGCATTGAGCTGGGCGGGAAAGTTTTGTTGCTCTAAAGGGACAAATAATTAAAAAAAAATAAATTCAACATGCATTTTTAATAAAAACAGTAATGAAATTAATTCGAATACTTCTATAACCAAAATTAAATTCTCAACAATAATTACTGCCGTAAGGGAGCAAATTTTTTTTTTCAAATAATTCAGATAAAAATAAATAGGTGGTTAGTTTGAGTGATTTTTTCCTTGTTTATAAGAATAATCAAAAATCATATTACGATTTTTGAAGGCTTCATCTCTCCGGCACCGTATTGACTGACATTTAACCATTTGACTGAACCAAAATATTCCCAAAAATCTGGTGGGCCAATTTGGGGCCAAAACTTCACAAATTTCGGGCCGGGGAAGGGGGGAGGAGGAGGCAAAAATGGGTGGTGCGGTGCCGCCTTTCATGCCCCGGGGGATGGGATGGACGACAACATTTTGCTAAGCTGTCTCGGACCATTTTGCACACGAGACGATTAATGGCACGAAATGTTTCCGCTCGGCACAACGCCAAAGAAAGCAAAGATACGCCCCCCTCCCCTCCCCTCCCTCCCCCCCTTCCATTTGACTCTCTCCCTTTTTTTGGCAACAAATTAAGTCAAAAAAGTGCCGAGGTTGGACACACCAAACGGCGGGTCGGATGCCGCACAGAGAGGGAGAGACCGATCCCGAGGCATTTTATTGCAGTTTCGAATGATAAAAATATGCCAAAATTGCAAAGTTTAAATTTTTATTGGCATTAATGCCTAAGTGCCCAGGAATGGGTCGGTCATTAGTCGTTTGAGCCCCCCCCCCCATGTTTTATTGTTGAAAAACTTGGACCAGGGCCCAAAAGCGGTTTTCCCCCAAACGAACGAACCCCCCTCGCCCCCACTGCCTCATCAGTTCCGCTTCTTTCTTTCACGCCCGCAAGGCACAAAAAATAAAATAAAATTATGCCTTTTTTTTGTTGTAATGCCAAAAAGATTGGCAAATGGAAGAGAAAGAGAGGGCATTTTGTGGGGGGATATGGATGGATGGCCTGGCCCTAACCCAAACAAATCCATACAAATATTATTTGAAACATCAACAAAAATTCATTTACTTTTTATGTTCATTTTAAATATGTCCGAAAAAGTAAATAATTGAACATTAAGAAAAATGTTATTTTAATGACATCAAATATCACTTAAAAGTATTATATTGCACCCAAAATTTACTTAAACAAAGATTACGTTTTAAAAACAATTTTTGCTACAAAAAGCGAAGAAAATAATAAAATAAATAAAGTTTTTTTATGTTAACTTTAATCGATAGTAATGGCGACATAAACTTTTTAAAACACATGGAACCTTCGGGGGCTTATTCAGAATAAAAATACTAAATAATTATTCTTATCCTGGAAAAAAATTCAGTTAATTTTTAATAATGTCGGCATGTTGACAACTATTTGTACATATATGCAAGTATTGTACTTGCTGTTCCGTGCCGCTCTCCGTGCCGCTGCACAACGACGCGCGCTTTTCCGTCACGCCGAATTTTGCGGCTGTGCCGTGCCGTCGCCGGCGCGACTGTTGCTGACATGACGAGTTGCAGTTATTGTTGTTGTTGACCGTGTGCCCGCCTAACAGCGCTTAAATTTGGTGAAATTTAAAATATATTAAATTGAATTTGTGATTTATCGCGCCCTCCAATAGACACCCCCTCCGATAGGGTGTTTAAAATAGAAACTCATTAGAGCCATCAATTAGAACCCCCCCCCTCTCCAAGGGGGTGTTAAAAATAAAATTCCACCTTATAAATTGGGGATGTACAGAAAATAGAACCCCCGGGGGATCTATTAAAGAGATGTGGAATGCATATAACAAATTGCTAAAGAGCTTTTGCACCCTGCTGATCGTTTTCGTTCACAGTGTCGTGCTTAGTCATGCCACGGCCCAGCAATGGGCTTAGCGCGTTCAGCCGGCACTCCAACTGACTGATGCGACTCAACGCGCGCTCCAATTTTGTGCCACCGCCGCCGGCGCCATTAATGATGTGCTGCTGCTGCTTGTCATTACTGTTGTTGTGCATGCTTGTCTGAAGACACTGAACGAAGTTGGAATTTCGAAATTATTGATTTATGCCTCAAAAAGGCGGCTTTAGGCACAAATTAGGTTTGGTTAAATTAAAAAAGGTGTCAAGATGGCCAACAGAAAAGTTTGCCCTTTTCTGGCCTAGACAATTGGCTTTTCAAAATATTCCTTGGGGTAAACTCTTCCATTTTTGAGCGTCAGTGGACCAAAATTTTTTTGGCAATTCCCCGAGGCATTTTCTCTCGAAAACAAACACTTCGATTTAATGGAAATTATGAAAAATACCAATTCGTTCTTTCTTTATCCATGAATATTGCGATAAAAATTATTTTTCCCAAATTGTGCCGCCGCCGTTGTGAAATTAGAATAATGTAAAAACAAATATTTATTTATTTGCACCTCCAAATTGGCACGTTCTCTGTGCAGTGCCCGGAACAATTCGTTGGCACATTGTTGGCGCCAATTTGCATCATTCAGCGCCTGTGAAAACAACAAAGTTTGTTAAGCCAAAATTTTAATTTTAAATCAGTGCTTTCTCTATTTGTCAACCCCCTCAATAGCATGGAATTTATTCAAATTTCACTAATTATGGACAAAAACGAAATTTCCGCATAAACTATCGCTAAAATGATTTTAAGAATATTAATTTTTTAATTAATATTCTTAATTCAAAATGAATAAATTAAATGAATAGCAATATTTGAATCGGGACAATCATTTCCTAACCTAATTGCCAATTTGTAGAAAATATAATTTTTGGCCTTAGCCTTAGTCCGAACCAAAATATGTTTTTTTGCCTAACAAATAAGGCTTTCATTATTTAGTTTTTGTTGCCCATTGTTCTCTCTCTCCTCTATCTCTCTCTCTCTCTCTCTATCTCTCTGTCTCTCTCTTCTATCTCTCTCTCTGTCTCTCTCTCTCTGCAATAATCAATGATTTGACCTCTTGCCCATTTTGTTGGCCATTGTTGTTGCCGCCGGCGGCGATCAGTGCGGCCGCCGCTTCTTCGGGCAGCGGCGATTGTTGTGCCTGCGGCGACGGCTGCTGTTGGAGGACGGGGAACAGCTTGTCAAAGTCGTCCCAGCTGCTGGTCACCACTGCGGCCGGGCCGAGCAGTGTCAGTGCCAAATTGTAACCACCTGTTGGCAAAGATGCAATTAGTCATTTGGCAAGCAACCACCTTCACTGAATGTACGATCCATGCTAACAAATTCGTTTTGTCGAAAATTAAAAATTACTATCATTTAAAACAAGAAATTATGGCTAGTTTTGAATTAATTTAAAAAATGATATTAGGTCAAATCAATTTTATAGCATTTCAATATAACAAAAAAAACTGACCGGAAATCATTTTGATCACTTCCTGGAAGTTCTGAGCTGTCACCGGCATTCCGTTGACTTTTAGAATTCGGTCACCCTCCCTTTAACATACAAATTTAAAAAGAAAAATTGGGACTAAAATGTATTAGGTATATTCGGATATGGGTGGATAAGACCCAAATCCTCCTAATAATGTCACTAAATCATGCCATGATGTGATTCATGTCTCTTGCATGATCAGGCACTTAACCGACGTCCAATTAATTTGTTTTTGATTAATTACCTGACACCTGCCACATGCGCCGCCCCATTATGTTTTACCGCTGATAATAAATCAATATATATAAACTAAAGCTTAATGGCTTTTGCATTTTCTAAAATTACCTGCAACTTTGACCGGATATTCCCCGTTCACTGTCAGCCCAAATCCGTCAGGTTGTCTGAAAAATGCATTTGTTGGAGGTGATCAATTCATTTAAAAATTCAAATTTGGCAATTTAAACCAATTATGGCTTTATCAATTCCAACTTTTCCACTCACTGACCGTGCCACAAGCACACATCGTTCCGTCATTTTGTCCTTTTGTTGTCGCATCGCTTCGGGCGTTTGTTTTTGTGCCACCGGAGGCGCCATTTTAAATGTTACTTAAGGCGGTGGAAAATTTGTAAACAAAACAACAATTCTGATCACCCAATTAATATTGGCACAAAAAGTGATCAGTGATTCCCAATGATCATTTCTCCCCTCGGGGCTATTTCCAACCGGCAGCAGAAATGTTTGTTTGTTCGCGCAGCATCGTTCCATTCGTCGCCGTTGTTGTCGTCCTCCTTTCAGACACTTCGGAGCCGGCGGCGGCGGAAGTCGGCGGAGAAAAGCGCCGGCACTGTCGAGAAAAATCTTAAAAAACAATCAATAATTAAAATTAAAAAATTTATTGATTTTCTAAGTAACACCAAATTTAATTATTGGATATTTATTAAGATTGACAGAGCATGTACAAAATAGATATTGTAGATAAGATAAATTGCGAAAAAACACTCAAAATAAATAGACATTTAGGTGTTTGAAAAAATAAATAAAATTCTAAAATTAAAATAAATAAATTGGAAAAATCTTTTCTGAATGAAATTTGAACATTTACCGGCAATGGACGGTGGGTAATCTGTACTGCTTGAATTTGATGAACTTTCTTCAGAAATGATTGACCAGCGTGACATTTTTACACATTCATTTTTCGTCGGTCGCCATAAATTATTACCTTTTTGAGAGAAAAAAACGAAATTCGAATATTATGCAAAGTTTGGAATGAAGCGGCTGGCAGGTAAAAATGCAAATTTTATGCATTTTAAAAGAGCATGGGAATGTGTACAATGAATGTGTGCATTTATTTGATTGATGATTTTAGCCTTAAAATATAAGTAGTAACTATATTTGGACAATTTTCGAGATGGACGATCTCTGTCTTTTATGCTTTATTTTTCTTTTTATTTGAAATTTAGGTATGCCTAATGTGAATTTTACAAAATGATTTTTTATTTTTAAATAAAAATAAAGTAGTTTTAATTTTTAAGAATAATTCTGAACATTTTTTATTATCGAATTAAATAAATTCTATTAAAATATAAGGAATAAACTCGGAAAATAATTTATATTTTTTCAGTTTGAAAATATAACTTCCGTTTTTTATCTGACAAAAAGTGTACATATAAAATGAATTTGGTCCTTCTGCAGGACCAACAACAGCCCCAAGGGATGGGTTTAGGGTAAAGCAAAGGCAATTTTTGACACAAATTTTGTGGGGGGGGGGGGGTAACTTATAAAAAAGGGGGAGGGGAAGCAAAAGACGGACTAGACCACTTGGGAATTTGAGGATGGAAGCGAATGAATGAATGGGGGCAAAAGTTGAAAAATTAGAATTTGGGTAGGGGGGGGGGGGAGAAAAATGGGTAAATTATCAACATGGCAACGAAAATACCAAGAAAATCCGAAAAAAGAGAGAGAGAGAGAGTAACGATAACGACATGTGGAATAGTAAAATGTTAAAAAAAAGTTAGGAACAAATTTTAATTGTTGGCATGGAATATAAATTTTTGGATGGGCCATTTTGTTTAGGAAGTTGAATTTTTAATGAATTAATTGGAGACGGAGAGAATGGATATGTTCGTTCCATCTTCTCTCTTGAATGCCGGAAGAATTGCGTGAGCATTTTGTTGTGCCAATTGGCCAAAGAAACAAACGGAAATTCGAAGACTAAGGCAAAATTCAAAATTTTAAAAAAATTTGGGCAAATTCAAAAAAAATGCGACGATTTAATTTGTGTGTCATTGTCAAAAGAATATATAAACTAATAATTCGAAAGATTGATTTGAAATAGAAAATGATCAAATGATGATGGATCAAGCGGAAAAAGTTAAAATATCAGATAAATATCAATGCAATTATATGAACACAAATCAAGAAAAAAAACCAAAATCCGATCAAATCAATGCCATTCAAATGAGAAGACTGATCCGAATGAGTGCCTTCAGCAAATTGAAAACAGACTAATCAAAAGCAGAAAGTGAATGATCGGTGCCAACGAACCCAGACAAAGTTTGGTGAATGCCGCCACCAAAAAAAGGATTATTGATCAGAATAAAAATAGGACAGGCAATCTCCACTATTCTCATGATCAGCAGGATGGAACACAAACAAATATTTGGTCAATGAATTCAAAACACTGATGAGAGGAGAGAAGAGCATCCAATCGGTTGCGCCATCCCTCTCGCCCCCTCAACCTCATATGATCACTGACGATGATGACCTCCCGCCCCCTCCCTCCCTCACACTTTCCGCCGCCGGTGAAAATCATAGGCTTATTGGAGGAGAGGGAGGGCGATGAGAGTGTGTTGAGCACACATATACATATACATATAACACGATTCGTGGTGCACATTTACGAGCTCAAATGTGTGATGATGAGGGCGGGAGAGATGAGGGGAATCAGCAGAGAGAGAGAGAAAGAGAGAGAGAAAGAGAGAGAGAGAGAAAGAGAGAGAGAAAGAGAGAGAGAGAAAGATTGGATGAGTGAGTTTGTTCCTCCCTTGCGGGGAAAAGCATCCGCACATTTTGTGCCCCGCCCACTCACACCCCACAGATCGTCGTGCTCCCTCCCATGCCCCGAGAGAGGCTTCTTCAACTCCCCCCTCCAATCTGTCCCTCTTCCCGCCCGCCCCTACCCCTCCATCCCTCCCTCCATCTCTCTTCCCCTCTTCTGTCCCACCCAACACTCTCTCCCACTACCGATCTGTCCCACCCATCCCTCTCTCCTCTAAAATCCACCTCTCCCCCCATCTCACCCTCTCTCTCTCCCTCCCTTCCTCCCCCTCTCTCGCGTCTTTTGTGAGTTGTCTTTGACGGAGCAAAAGCAAAAAAGACGAAGCGACGGGAGACAAAAATAATTTGAGGAAAAGGGAAAAAATCTCTGTATGTTTTTGAAAATGAAAAATGAAAATTACCTGTTATTATATGTAAAATACGAGAAAAGTGGAGACAGAGAAAGGGTGGACAGCATGAAAAACAATGGAAAACCAAAGGCATAATAAATAAGCATGGATACAAAATATTTCCAAATCCGGATATTCCCATGGATATAGCCCCGTCTGACATTGCATACTCAAGTTAGACCTGTTACGGTAAGGTAGATAAGTATTAATTTTGATATAAATGCCTTGGCGGCTCTAAATCGGTGTCCGGACAAACTTTCAAGTTAACTTCAAATCAATACAACTTTCGAATGATAACATTTTGTAAAATTTGCTATAAAAAAGTTATGTCCCAAAAAGTGGCTACTGATGGATTGTCCAAGACGGATTGTCAATAAAGGACAATCCATCAGTGGTCAAGCAATGCAATTTACTTTTTAAAAATCTGCAGAGGGAGGCTTTTAAAAATTAAATTATGTGAGATTGTACTGTACTGATTGCTTTTTTGAACTTTTGACCAATTAACGTGGTCACTCTGCTCAAATTTAAAATCATAAAAACATTTTGATCTTTTTCCCTATTTAAAAATGTAAATTAATTCTCAAATCTCTCCGCACGCTAATGACTTTTTTGAAAAATCTATGCCGAAGTTTTAACTCAGCAAGCCCATGCGGTGAAGGAAGCCCATAAAAAATCAGTCGACGGGGAAAGCGCACATATCCATCCAGAGCCAGCCCAAAGCCGATATCCACTGGCAGCGCACCCGCCCATTTCATTCATTCATTCATTCATTGTAGAATTGAATGTTTAACGGAGGGCGGCGGCGTCGGCGGATGATCACATTTATCCCTTTTCGCCCTCCCCTCGGGGGATGAGACGGGGAGTGCGCGGGTGGAGGGGAGGAGACGGATTAGTTTGGCGTGGAATTGGCGCAATTGGGCGACATTGCCCGCCGACCCTTCCACCGACGGCGAACGAAACGAAACTCGTCGAATTGTTCCGGAAATTAGCGAAAAAAATTTTTGGTCAGTGCCACCAAAAAAAAAAAAGACAAAACAAGTTCTTCTTTCAACAACAACAGCTGAACAATGAATTGTGGCACAAGCCCATAATGGGCGGCAGTGGCCGAATAAACGCTTTGGGGGGAAAAATAAATCGCATAAAAATGCCATGGGGTGGAAAAGCTACCAAAATAATACCATTTTGGGGAATAATGCAAAAAAAAGGAGAAATAAAAGGATAAATGTAAATATTGATAAAACAAGGAAAAAATCTAATGATATGATGTGGCGTTTTTTGAAATCATTGACAAAATTGGGGATTAAATATTTGGACGCTCGCTCTCTGTTTCGAGAATTGTCTAATCTTTTGGCTTCTACTTAATCATATTTAGTATCAAGACAAAAGAGCATCGAACGGTATTAATGGATGCTTAATTTTAATAATGGGTGCTTTAATTTGTAATTCCTTCCTTTAACAAACCCAACACTGCGGAGGACGCAATTTTCGCTTCTTTCACTGTTTTGTGGGTGAACAAAAAGTGGTGTTGCTTTAGAGCCGGTGATCGGAGATTTGATCACTGATCAGCGGAGGAGAGAGAAAGAAGAGAGAGAGCACTTCTCTGCCACTGTCGTCGTCGTTGTGCGATCGGAAGAATCGGAGGTTAATGAATGAATGAATGAATGGTGTGAAAGTGCGCAGCTGTGGTGAAGAACAATAAGAATTTGAGGTTCAACGTACAGTTTCGAAGGCTAAAATTACGGGGAGAAAAATAGTGGGGAAAAAATTACGGGAATGAACGGGATTGGAAAACAAAAACATTTTTTTTAAATCGAGGATTGGTGTTATTGAAGAGCCTAGAACAAAAAATAATAGTTCAGGAATAGCCATATTGATCCAATCGAACCGAAGTTGGCTAAGAAAATGATCAGGTAGGTAAATGGTCTGATCACTTTCAAAGACTTGGTGCCCCGGTCCGAAGATCAGTGCAAATATACATAAAATCGAATCTTAGACTAAACAGTGATCAAATCCAATGGAGAAAATGCTGTGAAAGTGACAAAAAAAGTTGCACGAAAAATTGGGGCTGAGAATGGGAAAGAAATGGAAAAGTTGCCGCCGGCGTTGAATTATTCCGACACGTAAAATGGGGTCAGAATGATTTTGTTCACGTCTCCCTTGTTGTGTGTTTTTGTGCCATCAGCGCCAATCACATCAACGAATGGAAAGAGAGACAATGGATAATGGAAACGGAAGAATTTGAGGGAGAAAATGGACAAGAAAGGGCAAAAAAAAGGGATCAAAATAGAGAAATTGGGGAAGGAGAAATTGGAGAAAATAGGAGATAAATGGGGGGAGGGGAGAGAAAGGAGGAATAAAGGAGAAAATAAGGAAAAGAGGGGATAGGGAAAATGGGTGGGGCGGGAAAAGAGGAATAAGGGATGAAAACAGGGAAAATGAGTGAGGAGAAAATGGCGGAGGGGGAAAGGAGGAAGGAATAAAGAGGGGGATGAGATGGGATCATCATCAAAATGATGACGACACAGCGATAAAGCGGCTAACACCCGCCCTCAACAACAACTCCCACAAATGCGATGATGAATTGGGGGGAGAGGAAGGAGTAATGATCATCTTCAAACAATCAAAAACGATCCCCATCCAGACACTCTAAAATTAAAAAATGTAAATATTATTGAAATATTAAATTTTATTATGTTTTAAATTTCCAATTTTTGTCGCCAAATTTCAAATAAAAACGGCTATTTAAGCGCCCTCGGGCATGTAAAATTTGTAATGTGTAAGCTGATCACTAGGAATATAGACATGGTAATCTTCAAGTGATCAGTCCCAGCCGCTGGCGCCTGGCACCACTGATCGCCTTTGGTCATCCTCTGACCGCCGATCAAATAAAGTGCCGAATTTTTTTAGGCTTTGTCGTTTAGAGAGAAAAAAAAAAGTTTAACCAATGTAAAAAGGGTTCAAAATCAGTAAACAAAATCACTTTAATTTTAAAAAAACTATGAATTTAGACAAAATAAATAAATAAATTTAAAATAAGATAAATCTTTTGCTTCCATAATTCGTACATTTTGGCGACTGCTTGGAAAGGTCACCCACCAAAAAGGCATCGAATTACACATTTTGTGCTGCAAAAAGGGGATTAAATAAGTGCTTCTGCTGCTGGTCTCAAATTTGCAACAGATTCTCGCCCCTTCAACATTATTATATATATTTACATATATAATCCAAAGGTCCCATCGAAAATAACACAAAAAATCAAAAACATTAATAATATGTATGTATTAAAAGTACTATTTCTTTTAATTAAGTTGAAAAAGGTGAAGGAAATTTTTCCATGTGTTAATATATTTAGTAAATAATTTTTTTTTATATTTAAGTCGTAATTTGACATAAAAAAATGAAAAGTTAAAATATCATTTTTTTTTGGATAGTCAGACCTGCTGAGTAGGGTTCAGCCCCAACCCTGCAGGGACAAAAATTCGAGGATTGGGGGATCGGCGGAAATAAATGGGATTTGTCGTGGATTAGTGTCAGGGACGGTATTTGTCAGGGACCAGGAAGCCCAGGTCGGGGCAAATTAGAAAATTTTAAAAATTCCAATTTTTAAAAATAACGCCAGAAAATATGAGATTTTTGAGATGTTAAGGCCAAAGAATGTAACCGAAAATTGATGTGAAAGAAGCGGCAAAGCCACCATTAAAATGAGTGGGCGTTGTCAGGGCCAAGTAAAACGCATCAATTCACACCAGGGATGAAACCGGATTCCGGATTCCGGAATTCCGGACCTTTTGGGGTCCGGAATTCCGGATTCCGGATTCCGGACTTTTTTCGAAAAATTCCGGACTTTTCCG